>BOPP01000170.1:273374-299764 GCA_017312745.1 Gryllus bimaculatus
ACTAGCCTATAAGTTTTGTACTAATTTAATGCTACTAATTTTCTACCACAATTAAAAATTTTGTACTCGACTATTAAAACAATAAAAAAGCCTCATCAAATGGGGGGTGCCCAGCTTGACGTTACAAGTTAGCACCCCCACTTCTCATTAAATTGAAAATCTTAACTAGCCTAACATTATCTATAATTATGTACTAATTTTCTACCACAATTAAAAAATTTTTACTCAACTATAAACAATTATAAAACCGGGTGCCAATTTTTAACACCTTTTCACGCATATTTTTCTATTTTTTAAAACATATATTTGAAGTGAAAGTTTAAGTTGAAATAATTAATGCAGATTAATATCTTAGTGAACTTTCTAACATGTAATAATTTCAACATTTTATATAGTCCCGCAAACTCGAGATATTACAGTCTAAAAACACAGAAAAACTGCGAGTGGCCTCTAACAAATGTGTCGCCACTGCATGCCTCCTTTCGCAGAAATTTCCAATTAACTAGTCGGATATTCTTCTAACCTGTTGTACTCCTTACTACAAACAAATAAATAATTTGTTACTTCAACCTATAAACAACCTGGAAAAACCGGTGCCAATAAAGGCACTTTTCTCGTGAAATTTCAACGCGTTTTTAAAAACACATTTTAAGTCAAATTCAAAGTTGAAAAATTCAGCAACGCCAGTTTACCAATATTAGTGAACTTTTACATATAATAATTTCAGAATTTATCTAGTACCCGCAACCTGAGATATTGGTAGTCTAAAACACGAAAAAATTCGAGCGGCCTCTAAACAAAAGTGTCGCCACGCATCCCCCTTCGCAGAAATTCCAATTTAACTAGTCTATATTTTTTTCTAACATATATGTACTAATACTGCCAAACAGAAATAATATAATTTGCTGCTCAACTATAAACAATTAAAAAACGGGGCAATTGGAATCACTTTATGCATTAATTTCTGATTTTTTAAAAACTCGGTTTTCAGTCAAAATTCAATTTTGAAATTTTAGACTTCACTTTGGGACTATGGTTGTGTGTTTTTAGGTATAATAATTTTATACAATTTTTTTTATTTATGAAGTAAACCCCAAAAAAATTGTAATTTTTCATTTTATTATTGAGTGAAATTCTCAAATAGATATGCTATGAACACTGTTTATTAAGCCTCAAATCTGCAATGTCCATATGATTTATCGTTAGCAAAAAGAATAAGGATGCAACTTTATATTGTTTCTTTCAGCAACTACTCTAATTAAATAGAAAATTATCCCAAAGAAAAGAATAGATGTTGTGGGAATAACTTATGTTCATAAGTGTGTTCTCGTTTCCCAAAGATATATTCTTTTTGACAAAGGCACAGAAATGAATTACAAGCCAAAGCGTGATTTAATAGGCGGCTCTTGGCCAATGCCAGTCGATGCCAAAGATATGTCGAAGCTACTTCCTATGAAGAAGGAAAAAATAATGACCATTGTGAATACTAAGTCGTTAAAAATGTGTTTTTTTATTGCTTCAAAAAGAATATTTCACTTTGTTCAGGCCACAGAAATAGATTTTACAAGCCGAAAGCGTACGTATGTGTTTTGTACTGATGGCGGACGCTACAAATGATAGTTTCAGGCCGATTTTGTGAGCTGAAGGAAAAAATATTATATTGGTCTGCAATAGGTGCGCGAAAACTACTAAAAAAGTGTTTTTAAAAAATTACAAGACCTTAAAGAAAGAACTCGTTATTGGAAAACAAATGTTATTTGAATGGTAAACCTTAACCGTTCAATTTTGTAGTCGTAGAGAAGACGCCCTGAAAGAATTCAAAGTTTTGCAGATTTTCGAAAATTCAGAGTTAAACCGTGAAAATTTTACCTTGCCACTTTATAGAGTATTTTACTCTATGCTTACTAGAAATTTAAAGAGCTTTATGTAAATGGAATCTGTTTTGAGGATAATTATGAAAAGAGGCTTTATGTAATGTACCCCCAAGTTTTTAAGAGGCGAATTTTTTTCCAAAAGTCTTAAAGTTTCGAATCGAGCAGGTGAGAAGGGTTTCTTCAAATTTGCGAAAAAACCCTACGTAATTTAGCCGATAGTGATGTTCACAGAAGGAACAGACTGTGGAGGGACCAGACGGTCGTTGTGCGTCAATTGGTTTTTCGATATCAAGAACCCGTTTTTGATTCTGGGCCCCTTTACACCACAATTAAGAGATTATTTTTTAATTTACACACTGGATATAGTCCATTTTTTTCGTTATTATAGCCGGGCAATGATTTTTTTATACTCTGCCGAAAGTCCACGTTTTTATCGGGCGCCGTATTACATATCTACTCCTATACTACGTATATTACTCCATATATACGTATGTAATACTGGAAAGTAAAAAGGTGGAAGCCAACTCTATCGACAGTTTGTTCGCATGTCCGTAAAGTTAGCATACCCAACTTATCACACAAAATTGAAGACAGTATTCAGAATTTCGTTCTAAGTTAAGGGACTAATTTATAACCGAAAATAAAAATTTTTCTAACCGATGCACAGCATTAAATGTTCTATAGTCCTAGCATACCCACAGAAGAAAAAGGCAATAAACAAAAAATCTATGTACACCAAAATCGTGTTCTAATTAAGGAACTATTTGATACGAAAATATTTAAATATTTTTGGAAACGATTGCAGAACATCTAAATATAATTCAACATTTCAAATTACATATAATATTCAACATTTAACTATCTCCTTCAAACTACGTTTTATTTTTAAAAAACTCCTCAGAGGGCATATTTTACGTCCGATGTGGGAAATAACGGCATTTTCTTAAAACACTATGAAATTTTGAAATTGAAATATTGAAAATATACCACATATTGTGGTATCGTTTTTTGAGACATGGCGCCGACAACGTCGACGCTGTCGTGCGAACGTCGTGCGATCCGCTCGGATTCGACGCCCGAGGAAAGACGCGCTATTTTGTCGTTTTCGCACTTTCGCGACATTGACTGTAGAAAACAACCACGTCCGAACGGGTTCGCGATGGCTAGTTAATTTTGAATTTCGAACAAGTGGGGGTTGCAGCTTGACGGAGGTTTTTTCGGATTTACATATGCCAATTCTCATACCCGTCGTCCACCTAAGATGCAGCCGTTTTTAAAAACAAATTTTACTTTGAACGGAGATAAAACAATTTATCATTGGAAGTGGGACAGGGCGAGAAGTCGTAAAGAACATTTAACTACGTTGTCTGAGACAAATTTAGTATCCGCGCAAATCTCTCAGGCCCACATACACACACGCTCGTCGCTGACTACAGGGCTGCACGTCGAAAATGTCTTTTTGAAAAGAACCTAATTATCAGGGATCTTCGTTGAGAATCATAATGAAAAAATTAAATTTCATACAAATCCAATTTTAGTAAATAAAAATATTGGATTTATTTTCCCTAATAACAGAATAAACAAAAAATACAAACGCATGTGGCCTCTGCCCTAACTCAGATATTACCATAACGCAAAGGCATTATAATATTCCACACAACTACCTTTAATATTCTCTCTCCAAAATCATGCTCGAACATGTCATTGATCATTTCGGTCACATCCTAATCTGATTACGGGATCGCGTGCTTTAGAAACTAGCTTTCCAGTTTTAAACATAATACAGAATTTGAGGACAATATTACTAGTACACAACATATGAATAAATGCTACTCTCTTGTCAGGTCGTGAACTTGAAAGGACTTCTTGGTTTAATCGGAGTATAAAACTATCAACACAGCTGTGTTGCTAACTCCAGCGGGCTCTATCTGTCAGCGCTGGTAATGGTATACCTCAACCTTTACTACTGTCCACTATCCAGAAGAACTTTTAAACATATCGATTACTGTGGGTAAGCTTCATTGTATGCTACAGTCAAAGATCGGAGTAACCTTCATTTTACTTAGAAACGTACATTTTTAATTTTGAAACAGGGTGTGGTGGTGGTATTTTGTTGTGTGTTAGTTAACATACTAGTGGGAAAGTGTACAGTTTAATGAAATGTTCATTTATAAGGTAGCATTTATTCATATGTTGTGGACTAGTAATATTGTCCTCAAATACTGTATTATGTTTAAAACTGGAAAGGTAGTTTCTAAAGCACGCGATCCCGTAATCCCGTAGACCCGTTGGGGTTTCTCCATTAAATCGCTCGCTTCGTTACGACTTACATTTTTCTTACTGAAGCTCTCGATCGGATGACAGCGTCCCGTCTCTTGCCAGCTCGTGTCGTTGAGATGACTTTTATTTAATGTTTTATTATTATTATTATTATTATTATTATTATTATTATTATTATTATTATTATTATTATTATGTTTTATACGTATAATATAATATGTATAATATGTATTATATAATATGTGATCCCAGTCAGGCTGGCCCAGCCAGGTCAACCGTCTCACACCACCCTCTTTCGACACCCGATCGTTGAATGGGTGAGGTCCATCAAAAAACGGCCTGACTGCACGTTTCATGCCAATCGTTGGCGGCACGCGGGGTAGATCAACAAAAAACTCACATCTTCGAAATTGTGTGAGATATCACAATAAAACAAAAGAAAAGATGATTCACTGGATAGTATGTATAATGAGTATAAATTTCATGTCGATAGATGCAGTAGGTTTGTAGTTAAATCGGTTCATACAGGTAGACAGGCAGTAACTGATTTGACATGAGATTGGTTTTTGTAATCGAGCAATACAAAAATGTTTTTAAAAGCTGAAAATTCGAAATTCACAATCAGACACTTAAGATTATTTTATCGCCACACATTAATACTTAGATTTGAATTGATTTTTCCTGGATATTAAATGTTAATTATAATTATAAATGCGGCGTGGTAACTAAATATAAGGAATGATAAATTTCAAAAACAAAAAGAAAATTATTAGTAATTATCAGAAATATGATGATTATTAAACATGGGCCAAATATCCAAGATATGATCATAAAATTGTTTAAATAATTGGAAATAAGGAGCTTTATGCGCTTACCAACTGAGCATACTTTTATATTGCAAGAGGAAAAAAATATCATTCGCATTGAAATCCGACCCCTGCTCATATTTTACGTTCACCGGTGGCGGCTCGTCCTCGGGTTGCACGGTTGCCAACCCTCAGATAATATCTTAGGAATATGCAATTTTCTTTTAATTCCGTTCAATATTCAAGATGTTGCAGCGATATGGATGTATAAAAAATCGTTTTGAAACCAAAGAGAGTCCAACTGGCGCTCTAACGTCTGGCGACACTCAGGTATTGCTCCACGCTCTTGGCTCTGTTTCTGCATTTAGTCTTTGCCCCTTCGCTTTATCCCGGATGAACACACGGCCTTTGATTACGCAACCAAATGTGTGGGGATCTTGTCGCCGAGCGTTGGGAAGCGCTGCGCGGCGACCGAGGCAGTCTGGAGGGGAATACCAATATTCTGTCGTCGACTGACTCTACGTGCAACTTAATTTTATGAATTTCGCGTTATTTAAAGTAAACTAGTTCCGACAATTATTGACGGTATGCATTGCTTTGTTTATGATATTTGGAGATTTTGTTTTCATTTGATTATTACGTTTGTTGATTGAAAACGTACGTTTGATGAGTTCTTTGTGTAAAGCTGGACGTTCTGGAAGTAAGTTCCTTCGTGTCTCGCGGAAGCCAATCTGCCTGCAGATGGCCACCAGCAGTTTGCGAGCGTTTTTGTGAATACGAATGCGTGTAGAAGATCTTTCGTTATTGCAATACAGGGCCATTGAGTCTTCGTTGCTAATACGCCAGAACCAAACCTCATATGTAATGTACAGATTGAATTTTCCAAAATTGGATACTCTTCCTCTTTAGTTTTGTAAATAATTAACGTTAAACTTTGGACTGTGTGCTTGTCCTTGTATTACACGCACAATGGCAAGTGAGCGTTAGGGCTCGCCACTTCTCTGGATAAATCGGTCATTAATACTCTCCGCTAAGCCCCGGAAACTAGCGCAAGGCAAATAGTCCACGAGGTCCACACAACACAGTCGCCAAACTGGCGAACAATTCATGCGGAGAGATGACCTTCCCATTCCAGCGGGTTCAGAATTTGTGCAGTGCCGACAAACACCATTGTTCTGAATTCTCGACGCATTTTCAAAGGGCAAATGCAAGGAAAAACAGTAATTTCTGAAACCGTTCTTTGGCCGATGAAACGTGTTTTAATATAACATAATTTGCATGTGTGGTCCGAGGAAAATTCACATGCTGCAGTTAGCGTAACTCGCCAAGAATGATTCTCTGTAATTGTGTGATTGGCGTTGTGGATGAACTTATCAGTCCTCTCTTCTTACCCGTGTGGTTGAGATTCATTCAGTAACTGAATTTTGTAACTCAGGTACTCTCTACGCTTTTGGAGGACGTCCCGTTGAATGTACGGGCACAGATGTTAAAGCATGGTAGCGGAGCTCCACATAATTATCGCGGATTTCGGGAATACTTATGCAATTTCCAGATAGTGGATCGGACGAGGAGATCCAATAGCATGGTCTCCCGATTTGAACCAGCTGGACATTTTTCTCGAGGTTAAAGATCGAACACGTTTATGCTATCAAAATCATGGACGGTGATGGCCTTCTTCAGCGCATTGAAAGCCTGGCGGCAGAAATAAAATACCAACCCGGCAGAGTTATGCGCGTCACGGAGGCCGTGTGGCACAGATGCTTACCTTGCCTTCACGCAAGAGGAGGTCGTTTTGAATAGTTGTAGAGCCACGGTTACACGAGGTGAAAATGCGAAATTTTGGCTGTTGACGGCAATAAAAAAAGCATTCTAATCAACACTTAAAGAATTTTTTTCCTTTCTCCTTGCGCACTCATTAGATAAGAAGATAATAATAGCCACAGGGAACAAAATTTAATCTAATATTTCGGCTACCTTTATGCAAAAAATGACCAATGACAAAAACGTATTTTTCCAAAATTTTCCGAAATTCGCATAAAAAAGGGATCGGAAATATACTTTTGCTACTTATGGTACTCCAAGGCACAAATTGTCTTACAAAAGTTAGTTTATCGTTTTTGTCTTTAATGTGGATATTCTAAGTAATAATAAATGTGTGTTCATTATTTCTTTAAATCAAGTATTTACTATCTGGAAGGTACATTATTATTGTTATAATATTATAGGGAGGCGTAATAGCCTAGCGTCAGCCCCGACTGTGGTGTGAAAAAGTATTCACTTCTGAGCAGGAGCAAGAGCTGCTTGATGATATAGAGCGATTTTTATAAGAGTGAGCTAAAGTAACAGTTCGCTAAACAAGTGAACATCACATGTAATGCAGAGAAGTATCTCTTCGCCGTGGCAGCTGTTCCGTCACGCCTCATTGTAAAGTGTTTGTTTACGGCTCCCAGGGAGACATACAGGAGTAAGACATCAAAGAGTTTCGCTCAGGTACATGCATGTACGTGAGTCCGAAAAATATAGATATTTAATAACGTGTATGGAAAAGTGTTTTGTGACGCACTACCTTTTCGTCGGGCGAGGACATAACAACAGGAAGCGTCTGAGCTATTTACAGGTTAGCCGACTGCAAACGAACGAATGGAGGGAGAGTCTAATAGGCTCAAGGACACAACGATCACAGAACCTTCAGTTGTGTTGCCAGCACTAACTGTCAAAACGGTCGATTCTAATAAAAATCGCCTTGTATTTAAAGTCTGGGTAATGAAACTTATGTGAGATCTTTGAAAAAAAATAGATTAACCTACCAATATCCTCAGGCAAGCAGCATCAAGTATCCAGTGAAATGCGATGAAGATGAAGCAGCTGGACATCAGTGATTCAGAAACTTTCACCTTAAGCACTAAAGAAAATATAGCTTAGATAGCGAGAAGCAACCAGCTTACGCTGAATGGCTCTGTTTAACAAACCAAATGGTAAACTGAATTTCATAAGCTCTGAGAATTTTTTGGAAAACCTACTAATTACAACCCCAGAAAGTGTGGAATCTATTGTTGCAACAAGGCTGTTCTACTGTTACAAACATTGTATGTGATCAGCGATATTAAGGCCAAACAAGTTGTCTCTTCAAAGTAATGAGGAAGTGATATCAGATTAACTGTCTGCATTAATACTGTTATTAATTACTGTAACATTAATTCATGTTACCAGTACAAAAAAATGATAAGTAATGCTCCACAAGGTGCTACTAGTGATTTTTACTTTCTCGTGTACAAACGCATACACAGACTAATATACGTAGTATACGGAAAGTTATGTAATGCTGCGGGAAATCGATTTCGAGATTTCAACGGAAACGCACGTTTTGAGGTCCCCTGATACCGAAAAAAGGTTTTTTTTTTTTTTTCAAAACGTCCATCCGCCTGTCTGTCCATCTGGCGTATGTGTGCAAGAGTAGCACCAACCATGTGTGGGATTTTTTCCAAATTGAAGAAATGACTGTCCATTCTGAGTCAAAGCTCTGCGATTTTGAAAATCATTCATTAGTTTTTGGGGGTATTTTACTTTACTTGAAAATTTTCAAGTAATTTTTCAATTTTCTCAAATATGGCTCCCAGTTTTTAAATTTTTTTTTGTAAGAATAGAGTGAATACACTTGTAATGGTGGCATAGGTCTTATTTTCACGGTGAACTCTGAATTTTGGGTTTTCCTACAACTACAAAATGGAAGAAAGAGATCTTTCCTTCAAATACTTTTTTCTGGCTATAATTTGTTCTTTTATAATAATAAGGTCTTATAATAAGGTCTAATATTTTTTATTTGAAAATTTTAGTAGTTTTTGCGCAATATTGCATGCAATTTAAAAAATATACTTAAACAAGATTTTATCAAAAACCGCTCCAAAAGCTTTCCATAAAACTAATAGGGATAGTGTTATATACCAACCGTTTTCTGTCAACACTAGCACAAACTTCCGTATTTTCAGGAACGCTCAAACGTCATTTTCTCAAAAACTGCTCCAAATTTTTCTTCTTCAAACTTCTTGAAATGATAGTGCTAATTGCACTCTTTAATATGAGGAAACATTCACCTCAGGATTTCCTTTTTTCTTTTCTTTTTCAAAAATTACACAAATCTAATTTTTCTGAAAGATCTCTCAAGCCGTTAACATGCCCTTTTCCAACAATCTGTAAACACTATTCTATTTGTGAGTTAAAGTGCTTCAAATGACTTCTAAAGAAGTTTTTTGAATACAAAAATTTTCTGTGTAAAAGAGCTTCAAATTTCAAATTTACTGTAGCACTTAAACACCATTTTCTTAAAAAGTGTTCCAAATGTTTTAAAGAAAATTGCCATTTAGAACAAGGTTTTACATTCTAATATTAGAAAATCGAAAAATTTAGAAAATTTAAAAAAAAAAAAATACTTTGAGTGGCGATAGATGGCAGCATGCAAGAGCTTGTGCCAAGTTCGAATAGGTACCCAAGACCAAGGGAAATAGAAAACTAATACCGGAAAGTCTGTGCCATTCAGAAGTACCACTAGTTTAATGTTCAACTATGTGTAAACTCCCTGACTATTTTATTAGAAGGCCACCTCCCGACAGTGAAGTATTATTAATTATGGACAGTAATGAATCACCTTTCACTGGAAGCAATAAATCTGGGTCAGCAAATGGCATCATTATTTTAACATCCTGGCCAAATACCAACTACAAGCTTCAACATTTAGATAAGTTGAATCCTTATAAATGTCTTTGATTCCTTAAAGATGTATTTTAATAAGACTAGCAAGGACTCTTTTTAACACTCTTTTTAAATTGCTTTTTCATGAGATCTATTTTAAAATAAATATTTCAGTATTATTAAACAATCCTTAATAAGTCTTAAATATTGTTTTCTTATTGAATATTTAGAGTGCATTGTCTAATAAAGATTAGATTTTACAAGTCATGTTTAATTTCACATCCTTATAAATGTGTTCTTGTGTCCCAAGGTAGAACCAAAACTGTCCAACTGTTAATCTACTGGATGAACCTCGAAACAATTGCTCATGAGCTCAATAAGTGATTAACTCAGGAAGCAAGCATAAATTGCTGTAACCCTGCTGTAGACCTATTGTTTAGGTCTACAAGACCTGAATAGAAATTTGTTTTGCTCTCAGTCATGCATGACAACAACATTCTCATACATCATGACATTGTTACACATCTAAATAACATTCAATGAATGTAAGATTAGTATATTTGTCATAGTTTTCCTAAAAAATATAGTTATTACATATTTACTAATGTGACCGAAATGCCGAAAATCAACTTAACTACTCTGTTAGGTATATGGCACTAAAACTTTTTGTATTGATTACATGACATCCACAGGCAAGCTTCCTCCTGTATCCTGGAGAGAAGAAAGTACAAAATCAGGGTGAGGGATCAGTCTGTTGTAGTAAGTAGTTCACTCAAATGGCAGTTTTTATAAGATAATTTCTGAACATCTTTGAATTTTGAACTGTTCTAAAAATTAAAATCATAACTCAGGGCACAATAGAAGAGCTAAACCAGAACTTCAGCACACTTCTTCAAGATAAAATATTTAGTAACACTGTCACACAAAACATATTTTTTTACTAAAATGAAAGGAACTCTTACAGCCAATTCAACTTTGTGATACATTCCTTTGCACGAGGAAAATAAATCGCCATTCATTCTGTATTACAATCTCATCTGCATTATCACATACAAGATTTCGCATTATGGACTTCAATAAATAATGTATGGATTAAAAAAAAAAAAGATTTTGATGGACCTAAGAAAGTCTCACCATGAGAATAGGGCATTTCGGAAGTATCACACAAAATGATAATTCACAACAATGGTCCAAAAATGGAAATATCAATATATTCTTCAGGATGTAATGGTCATATATATGTTGTAAATTTTCTCCTATAGACAATGAAATTAAAATATACGTTTTATGTTGTATTTGAAGTAAATAAATTTAGTAAATCGGTAACAATAAATATTTGCCCATATTATAACAAATTACAAAAGCACAATTAACCTGAATACTTTTCATTAATATTAACATTATATTTGATACATAATAACATTGGAACTTTATAAAGATCCAACATTTTCTTTTTATTTATCGCCAGTGTGCAAAACAATTTTCCTGGTCATACAGTCTCGAGTAGTACAGCCTTATGCTAACATTGAACAGTCCATTAGGGTTAAGCCAAAAGCTACCAAAAATTGCAATACAAACAAGAAATAATTTGCTTATTTTACAAATTTTATACATTTTTCATTGTTTCTTCTAATGTACCCAATTATGTACAGAAGAACACAATTAATTACAAAATTACACTAATAATTATTACACAAAATCAAGACATTGTTTGAGTATGAAGTTGACTGCTCTACACATCTCATGCGGTTTTAACAATCTCAAAAACAATTTTACTTTCATTTGAATAATATGTGGTAATGATTCTCAACCACTGACCGAGTACACAAAAACAATATTCATACTAGAAGCGTGTATGTCCAACTTCAATTACATGCTTGAGAATGTTGATAAATGTTTACATATGAACTCCGAAAGATGTAACTTCTCAATTCTAGCACACAAATTCATTGACATGGTTTTGAAGAGATAAAAAGTTTATAACAGAATCCTCAGAGACATACGTGTCAACTGAAAGTATTAGATATGATAAAAGCTAGAACTAGAGGCTTCAGCATCTGAAATATGAAATCGTGAAAAATATGAAATTGTCATTTATACATTATGAACTGTTTCTGATGTCTCCGCAATTTCTTTTTAACAAAAATTATTTTATCTTTATGAAATTTATTAAAAACACAAAATTATGATCTTACAAATATTTGTAAATAATCAGAGATAATACTAAAAATTTCTCTTTAACTGTGGATACTTATATTTTGTAGAATAGAATATCTCACAATGATTTTATATACAAAATCATCGTGAAAAATAAATTTAGTGTTTAATTAATGCAAATAATTAATGAGCTAGTGTCTCCTTTTGTAGTAAAATTCCTTGTTATATCATAAATTCTTGACAGGAACCATGAAAGAAAAGTTATTTAGTTCCTTTCTCTAAACACGTTGAGTCAAAAATTTCTACTACATAGATTAGCATTTACTAAGGGTAGAACATCAAGCTTCTGGTTTTGATGACAACTTCATTTTCACCTATTGGGTCCAAACATGCATGATGAGTTTTCATTGGACAAGCCTTGCCTGATGCACAGCTGTAGTTTTTATCATACAATCTCATTTTCTCGGAAAAATTAGGTCTGTGAAAGGTGGAGGAAATTGGAGTTTAAGGGACAGGTATAAATGTAATGATAACAGGGAGTACAAACAAAAACATTTTTTTAAATTTCTGGCATATTCTTTTTTTTTAATTAGTAAATAGAAACATAATTTTGTTGTTACAATTTATGCAGACCATTACAAAAGTATAACATCACCATGTTTTGATTTTTCTTTGTGTTTCCATTTACAATTGGAGTAATTCTTACATATATCACAAATGCTATGCACAATAGTTACATGCACATACAAAATGGAATAAGTACAAAAGCTTTAAGGCAGGATCATATTCGTTTCTAATAAATATTCTTTAATACAATGTATTGGCTTTGAATAAAAGCAGAATGTCAACATTTCATTCTATTGTCAAAGAAGGCCCCTAGGTGTGGTGCTGACATTTAAACCTTCATTTTATTCTTACCATAATTCATTCTATTAGCATCTACTTTAAGGCAATAACGGTGAAAGCTACTAAATGCATTTTTGTCTGTTATTGCGAGAATAATGTACATGTGAAGAAATAGTCTTTTTTTTAACTGAATTTTCCTTTCTAGTTTTATATACAGCTTACATGCATTTAGGAAGCATGTTTTAAAGAAAAACAACATATTATTCATTGATTCTTCTAATGTATCGAAATAAACAATTAACTACAAAATTACTACAATCGTTTCACAAAAATAAGAAATTAATTAAGAATGATGTTAACAGCTAATATACATTTCTCAGTTGATTTAATCAATTATAAAAACAACTCAAATTCTGTTGACTGAAGATAAACATGTTCGAATATTCGAAATCACTGACTGACTAACTAGACAAAAATAATATTCATTGTAGAAGCTTCTTATGTACAAATTTGTAGAAATAATTTAAAATATTAATAAATCTTTACATATAAATTTGGCAAGATGTTGCATTTCAATTCTAGCACATAATTTCATTGACACAGTTTTTAATCGATTAAAAGTAAAAGAGTATCCTCCAAAATGTTTCTGTGTTGAAAATATTATCAGGCTTAAACTATAAGGCCTCGAGAATATGAAATTGGTGTTTACACATTGTTGAACATTTCCAAAGTCTTAACAACTTTTTATACACACAAATTATACTGTACTTATGAAATTCACAAAATTATGATAATACAAACATTCATGAATATTTGTAAACAATCACAGATAAGAGTACCTACTAAAAAAAAGTCTTTAACTGAACAGTAGGCATTTAAGTCCTACAAAATCACTGTAGTAATTTACATATTTTTCTAACAAATTTGTGTTTCAAGTTAATGCTCATTCAATTAGATCTCATTCATAGACTGGTGTCTCATTTTGTAGTAAAATATGGGGAATATTTTACTATGAATTGTGAATTTCTTTATAGGGTTCTGCTTTGTTTATTAAGTACGCACTTTTATCACAATATGTTTTACTCTTTTTCACAAGCCACATTACAAGAGGTATTGAGACCCTACACTTTCCTGTGGAGTTAAATATTTGTTACACAGCAGAAGCATTCAGTAAATGTAATATATCAAGCTTCTGGTTTGGATAGTAGACCCTCACTTCCATCCGATGGGTACTGATCCAGGCATGCATGATGTGCTTTCTTAGGACAAGATTTCCAAGATCCAGGTTTGTAAATCTGCCAACTATCTGGCATATTCATTAAGTTCCAATGTTGCACATGTTTCAAAAATCCTGGACCATATCGATTTCTTGCAAACAAACCTGGATTCCATTCACCTCGCACCCAGATCCCATTGAATTTTACTCTAGTTGGATATTCCCACATTTCGGTTGGCAACTGGTATGTGCTGGTTTTATCTGACCCCCACATCTCTAATATAATTTCTGGAGTGTTGAGTCTGAAATATTTATTTTTTTTAAACATGGACAAACTAAACCCTTTTTCAGAAAAGAAGTCACTATTTTCATAAAATGTATCATAATCTTTTATTTGAAATGTTATATCGCCATCTTTATCCCATGGCAGGAAGTTTCTCAATTTCACAGCACCTAACAACGTACCTGCTTCAATTTCATAATCAACTCCTCTTTCTTCACTAAATGTGTCTAGTGCTTGTAATGCTCCAGTAATTTGTTTCATACAGCAAGTTGGAATAAGAAACGCTTTAAACCATCTTGTTGAATCACATGTTATTTTTAGATCTTTACAGGTAAATTTCACTGAGACTCTGGACGGAAAATGCACATGGTCCACTTGCCATTCTCTGGCCAAATCTAACCACGATGAATACTCTCGTAATTTGACTTCTTCAGAAACTCCTTCCATAAGACCTCTTTTAAAATACATGACATCAGGGCAATTCATGGCTAAAATATTGTTTTGTTTCACTCGCAAAAACCAGTCTTCATATAACACCTCTTCATACAGGTTTTTCTTAAATGGTATACTTCTCATTACAGATGTCTTTGCAATAAATGGTCCTTCTAAGTGATCACAGAGCATACAATCCAAAGCAGAATATTTGTATCCTTCTGTGTACTGAAGAAAGTAATTTTTGATTTGAGAAAGATGGCACCCTACTTTCCAATAACCACTTTCATTCCTGAATGCTCCACCAGCTATTCCCACAACATTTGTACTAGATATCACAAACACCTGTCTCTCCAGTCTTGCCAAGTCATTAAAATAAAATATGTCTCTAGCTACCAAAACATACGGTGTTTTAATTCTCTCCACCATTAAATTAAGTATTTTGCCTGGCCGTAGCATGTCTTCATGATCACTAGTTACTGTAATAATATTCTTGTACTTTGCTTTTATGGTTCGAACTGCTTCAAGAGAAGCTGTGGAACCCAAAATAACTTTTATATTAGAATTATAGGAACGAATGGTTTGAAGAACATCACTTGTCTTGTTGATATCTTCTACTCTGTCCAACAGAATAATTGTAATAAGTTTATGGATTGGTTGCTTCTCCTCTTTTTTGCATGATGGTGATTCAACGAAGCCTGTTCTGTACCATGGGTTTCCAAACAAAGTGCCATTGTAAACTTCTCCACAAGTATCTGGAACAGGCGGTGGATCAGCAAGTAAGCTGCCTGTGCTAAGTGTGTATCGAGGATCCAATTGCGAAATAATTTTGTTCAGCTCCTGTAGAATTGTTGGGTTGATATTTTTAGCCTCATCTGAAAAAAAATAAAAAATTGTTGAAAGTAATATATGGTTATAATCATCTTGAACTTCTGGGTAATTCTGGGTAATTCTTTCCATATTTTTTCTTTATTATTAGAGAGATAATGATATTCTACTATCTAGAAATGTGTAATAAGAGAAATATTTTTATGAATACATTTTTAGCATTGAAAACCAGAATTTAATACCAAATAGAGAAGAAAGAAATCAAGGAAACAATTAAGATACTACTTTATATTTGTTGTTTATTATGACCCCAAAATGTTCATAAAACATGAGTTTTAAAACATTTTGTTGACAAACACATTCACTGATTTCTATTTACCAACATCATAATAAAATCCTTCATTGAACAGTTAATTTTCTTGTTGTTTTAAAAAGAATAGTTGAATATTTAATTAGAAATTATAATTAATTGTATGTCATATTTCTCAAGTGCCTTTTAGTCATAGCAATTAGAATATAAATAATTTAATGAAATACAAAATTCAATAACAATATTTTTATATAAAACTTAATTTTCGATTTGTTTTTTAATTCATGATTTAAATATTTCATTGCGAGAGCTGATTTATGATTGGCCAGGACCGCTGATGACATTCGATTCTCTCTCCTTCTACTGTGTAGCTTACTTACACCGGATTTGCCTCGTCAGATCCTGCAACTTGCTAGCGATTTCAAACCGGAAGTCAATGTTCTCTTCGGCTGATAAATCGACACTTCGGCTTGTCACACGCAGAGGATCCGCCAGGTACCAGTCGATTCCTGTAACAAAAGAAGAAGTATGCCAGTAGTTTTAGTTCATTTTAGGAAATGAAAATTTGTTATTTATTTCTTTGTTTATTAGTTTGCTGATTATACAGTTCTACCATGAAAGAACTTGGAAGTATTCTTCAAATAAACGACAATATACACATATGTAAGCTACATAAGAGCATTACGTACTCTGGGCGCGGATCCACAGGGAGTGAAATGAACGAAATCTCCCCTAATTTTTTTCTAACTATTAATAACTTAATAGTAACAATGAATTTTAACTTGTCACGTAACTTTCAAGCAGAAATATTTTCGGATAATCATTCAAACGAATAGAGTCGTATTGAGCCGATTGTAGCATGCGACATGTTGCATAATCTGTAATATGACACATTCGATTAAAACATTTTTAATTTCCCCTCCCAAAACTTGTCTCTGGACGGATTCGCTTCCGTGTAATCAGAGCTCGCGCGAAAACACACCGAATTACACATTGCAGAGATTCCACTTACTCTCACACACAAACGCTAGCGTATATACGCACTTGCACGCATATGTACATACATGCAGACACATACACACGAACATACATGCACCTATCCATCCATCCATACATACACACACATGTTCCATAACCAAGCTTCTTTTTAGGAAGGCGGTTCCCGGCCGTAATCTGATGTACAAGTATAAACGCTCTATGGAAAACGTTAGCTACTTTGCATTTTTAATTTCATTTTATTAAACGTAACAAAACTGTCTGTGAATGAACTGTGGGGACAGTGCAATCAATGTGTTCCCTTACAACAATGTATTATGCAATTAGTTTATAACTAGCGGCCTGCAACAGCAAAAATGCTATTGAAGAAAAACAGGCAAACTAATTTTCCGCAAAGTAGACGTCACACTGCTCAAGAACAACAAATAAAATGCTCTCCATAACACTGAAATAAATTAAATAATTTAACAAAACAGACCTCTCGAATACTGCAATACTAAAGTAGTATAGTGTATATACAGTACAAACAGTTCGTAACTCTTGAAGACTATCAAAAAGTTGTTGCAACACACAAATAGCAAATATTTACGAACGTGAGAATTCACTCGGTACGTGCAGTAAGATAATAGGTGGAATATCATCAAAATATCTGCATTTTCAGTCATAATCTAATTTGTTTAATTGTTTTTGGATTTCCAACCGACTTCTTGGGTATCTAACGAAACTAAAGAACCGCTCACATGGTCTCAGGCTGCGTACTAGTTTTGTTTCAAATTCTGCACATTGGAAATTCGTTAATTAGATGTTTTTGTATTTTCTCCGAAATCCTGGTTACAAGGAAAACATTTTTTTGTATCGAACGTTTTCGTTACGGGCGGACGGACAGTCAGACAGAAAACATTAAACAGAGAAACAGACGGGAGGCTTTTGCAGAATTCTGAATAGTAAAAATTGTTGCTGTAATTAGTTCAATGTGAATAAATTATTTTTGTGGTTGTAAATAAATTACACGTCAACGTGTTTCAAAAAGTGGGTACCAATATTAAATCATTTTAGTATATGTATTAAGCAAAAGGAATACTCCCTTGGTATTCTTTATTAAAATATTCCATTTGTTCATTTTTACGAGAAAAGGATATCTTTGCATGTACGTACAGATATCCTAAGCTAAGTCTACTGAGTTCTGATTCTGGAAAAACTAAATAAAATGGATGATGAAGATGACCTATTCATAAGAATTGAATTACTGTACATGGGGCTTATTTGGAAGCATCGGTTCCACCCAGTGGCCACCCTGTGCTTAGGTCGCACAGTCGCACAACCCACAGATAATCAAAAAATATTTTATATGTTACAAATATACATTCTCGTTTTAATAGCATTCAATATTCAAGATATTGCAGCAATATCGATGTCTGTGAAATCGTTTTGAAACCAAAGAGCGTCCAACTGGCGCTCTCACCGGCGTGTGGTGCCCTCCCAGGTTTTGCACCACGCTCTTGACTCTAGCTTCTACTACTGCGTTCACTGCATTTACTCTTTGGCCCTACTCTGCAACAAAGATGCTTCGGTGCGGCAACTAATGGGTGAGGGGTTTGGGCGCCGAGCGGTGCGCAGTGTTCCGAGGGGAATCTCAATTTTTCGTCTTCATCCGACACTAGCTCTAATTTAATTTTAGAAATTTCGCGTTTTATTGAAAGTACACAAGTTTAGTCAATTGTTGATCATATTGAAGGCATTATTTATGATCTTTGGAGAATTCATTTTCTTTTGATGTTAGGTTTTTGATTCAAAATGTTCATTTATGAGTCCGTTGTGTAAAGTTGGCTGTTCTGCATGGAAATCCCTTTCTGCCTTTCACAGTGGGTGCATATAATCGGCTGCAGTTACAGCAGAGTTACATTCTGAGAGCGATGTTGTGTATAATATCCTTATTACATGATATACCACGGTAGTAAATTCTCGAAAGAAAATACATTTGTGAAAAACATGTCCAAGCAATAGTACTTGTTCCAAAGTGCTGGAGTGCAATCACCGTATATTCGAAACCAAATTATTTTTCTTTGCATGAATTCTATTAGCGTGCCCGGTGGAAATCAAAGCCAGAACAACGTGCGCGGAAAGTGCATATACTTGGCACGGACACTACGTATCAAATTATATATGTTTCAATCTATGTAATAACGTATGAATTCAATTATGTAAGTAATGTAATAGACTTTTATTTAACTTAGTTTTAATTAATTTACATGAATTGCGTCCATTTCATTACATATCAGTGTTCTGAATTTTGGAAATTACATTTCCGTCATTTGATGGAGGTGCAACCTTTAGTCTGTTGGAGCACCAGCCGCCACTGGCTTCACCACCAATGCCAGTTATCACAGTCTCGCACACTAGCAGCGAGAAATGTAGTTCAACGTTTTCAAAATATACGCTGTCATCCACCGTGAAAATTTGGAATTTCTTGCTCTTAACATAATAACTGTACAGCCTCAGACCCGCTTCCTATAGGGCAAGCCTCAACTGAAGCCGGACGATTACAACAGCACAAAAAAAAAGAGCTGTAGAAAAGTTACACAAAAAAGTAAAAAACAGACAACTTGGAAATTCGAAAATCCCTAAAATAGTGTTTCATGTCATTCAGTTTATGAACTCCAAGGCTAATGGAATGAGTGAGGCTTTCAAATTCTGGAACTATAGACTTACTATTCACTGTGAACCAATAGCGGCTGGTGGGGGTGGTCTGTAGGGCTGCTGCCCTCAGTCCTTGTCAGAATCAATGTATCTTTGATATTAAAATAAAATATACGAAATAGTATTCCTTTCAATTACATAACGAATATATCCGAATCCTGGTGCGCGTCTAACTTGCGAAAAGCTTTCAGTGTTCTGCTACGATTCTATTTCCCTCCCTGGGACTTCCAGTCCCAGCTGCATGCAGCGAAGTATGGGCATAGTTGATTTCGCTTCCCCCGCTGATGATGTTTCCCAATATTGGGACTAGGGGGTGTAGGAAAGGCAGTCCCTTCCTCAGTTTTGCTCTGAGTTTTCATGATTTATAAAGCTTTGGCGGACGTATGATATAGTTGAGGTGCTGTGTGTTGTATTTTTTTGTTATTTTACTATCTTGCTACGGAGTAGAGAGAAAGTTATGTAATGCACGAAATAACGGCGAATTTTCGGCATTTTTAGGAAACTATTACTGGACCCTGGTAACGGAAAAGTGTTATCCAGTTACTAATTTTAAAAATAAAATCCTCCAACACGTGGAGTAGCCAGAATCCATTTTTTGTTGTTCCTTGATACTGAAAAATCGAATGACTGCAAAATGTATCTGTCCGTCCGTCTGTGAACAACATTAGCTGCTAAACCGCCGATTTTATCCAAAATTGATATTCCACAATCGATCTGACTGATGTCGCGGCTTCTTGAATTTCAAACCGATATTTTAATTTTTGGGGATACTTTACATGAGCCCCTAATACACAAAAGTTTCAAAAAAAATGGCTCCATCGTTTTTTATTAAATTTTGATATTGAATAGTGTGAAGGATATTTAAAAAAAAGGTGCTGGTCTTATTTTCGTTGAAAATCCTACAAGTAAAATATTAAAGATAGAGAATGTTTCCCTTAATGAAATCTGTTCCTTAAAAAATGATTTTTGAAATAAGTTCATGTACAATTTTTCGAAAATATGAGTACTTTTCGCCTACTTTTGAGTGAAAGTGCAGGCGAGAAAGTACGTGCTGTTTTAGCGCCATTATTTCGTGTTTAGAATGGATAAGAATAGTAATTCTGTTCAATATTTAAAAACTGTGAAATTTAGAAGTTTAACTCTTCAAGAAAAGTACCGAAACAAATAAGTTTTATATAACTCAGAAACGAAAATGATTATTTTTCAAATATTCCTAATCTTGCGATTTTTAAAATTTATTTTATTTATGTTAAACTTTAACTAATTATTCAACTATTTATAGTTAAAATGACGGGAAGGGATTCTGGAACCCAAGAAAGATAATCTTTTCCCCCCTACGTTACATACAGTTTTTACTTTTTTTCTGAATAAATCTAAATCTAAGTGCAATATAAAAGCTCGCGGTAGACCTACCCCGGTTTTGAACATATCTAAATTTATTTTCAATTTTAGGTACCAGCCGCCGCTGCTGCTGTGAATACAAAGTTAACCATGTTTGTGAGAATGTACCCGTAATATTTTATATTTACCAAGGTTTATATGATCAGTGCAGGCCAGTGGACGATTTTTTGACAGGTTCTAAAAAGTTGGGCATTGCCGAAGACTGCATCGCTCTGCATAACGTGTTCTTCCGTCAGCCATCTGGGCTGGAACGTCAGCTGTTAATGCCTGTGTCCGTTCAGTGCATGTAATTGGAGGACATGAATAGTTTTCACAAGAGATTTACGTTGTTTCGATAGTCATTCAGAAGAATATTGTAAGAATTAATGCAAATAATGTCGAAAAGCAGACGCGAATGTTTATGCTGTGAATGTGTTCAAACGTATGTAAATGGGACCGAAATAAATACCGAACTTCAAAGTGCCGCGTTCTTTACTTTCGTCACGCTTTTAATTAAACTCTGATTATATTTAAGTTTAAACAGAATTATGCATGTAAATAACGCGTCTTGGAAACTTTTAAAGAGTGATTTCTTACATTCGAACAACATAGATGTATTGATGTCATGCGAAGTATTCTCCATTGATGGAATGACAAAAATAATAGGGAAGCGCAAGTTAGCCAAAGTTGGTGAAATAAACGTGAATCGTTTCTACGCGCTTGATTCATTCCTTCGTGTTTCCGGACGCGCCAAATATTATGGTCATGCATTCCGTGAGTGTAATGCATGTTTTATGTCGGGATGTGGCGGATTTATTCCCCCTGCTAAATGGTGAGACCTGTCACCGATCAACATGTGACCTTATGAGGTTTTCCTCAATCAGGTGTATCCTACTCCAGCCTGAACAAACTCGTAAGTACCTGACATGTGCAGTAAGTGTGTGTGTGAGGGAAAGGACAAGCAAGAGGAAGGAAAAATCGCGGTTCGTGGCCCATTTGTTGGGATTCTACTTCGGCATTTACAGCGTGTTGGTCCGAGAAACTATGGAAAACTACCAATCAGAGCAGCCGACTAGAATTCTCTTCCAGACAGTGGCTGAATTCAATCTATGGCGAAATACCTTAAGTAACCTTCGTCAACTTACTCTATTTATTCAGAGAGCCGGCTTTTGATGGTTTTGCCATCATTATTAGTCTATAAATAATGAAACACAAAAATACAAAATAAGAAGATAATATAAATTATACTAACAATTAACACATTGAAATTAACATAAGTATTTGCGATAAACGGTTACTTACTACCAGTTACTTATGAAAGCCTGAATAAGTTGACGAAGATGACTTCAGTAATATCACATATATTACGCCAACACCACTTCATTCCCACAATGAATTCGATTTGGCTAGTTTTGAAAATCCTGCGATCATCGTGACTTGAACCCCATAATCTCCCTGCTACTGTTGTTGTGATGCTCAACAGAATTTCAAGTGTGACTCAAAAAATGTAAGAAACTAATGGGGACACATTTCGTGCGCCACCTGTATGTTGAATTGTTGTAGGACATCGCGCTGATCTTAAATTCACGAGTGGTGCTACAGAATGATACAGACTTTCTCGTCCTAGTTAATTTCCTCTTCTCTTGAATCTGGACTAGTTTTTCGTTTTTTCGTCACCCTCTTCCCAGCTACCATTTATTAGAGCACAAAATACGTTTTCGCATTTCATAAATTTTCGGTCCCATAATGGTAGAATTGTAATACGACCTTAAGAATATAGTAGAAGAGAATTAGTGATACTGCAGTATGGCACAGACTTTCTCACACCAGTTAATGTTCTAATTTGTTTGGTCTGGGCTACCTTTTTGATCTTGCTCCATCCTCTTGCCTGATGAAAGGTTATCGTCACCGAAAGTACGTATTTTTGAAATTTTCTCAGTTTTTCGATTTCCTAATGCTACAAACGAAATGTAACTTTAAGAATATTACAGAAGAATAAAACTTCATCCTATATGGAAATTTTTGATGAAACATTTGCAGTCGCTTTCAAGAAAGTGGTGTTTACACGGTACTGTAATTGAGACATATTCCGGAAGGTGGGCACATAAGCCTACGCCAGCATATAGGCGCCTTCGCCATCAATGGCGCACTTTGTCGTCTTTTTATACAAATCTTTTGAGTTATCGAAAAAGTTTATTTGAAGTAATATGAAGCACTTTAACTCACAAATACAGGAAATTGCTGGAAATGTGCATATTAACTGCGTGAGAGATCTTTCAAAAAAATTACATTTGTGTAATTTTTGAAAAAAAACTTTTCGTCATATTAAAGTGTGCAATTAGAATTAGGCAAATGGCCTTTATGTCATCGCATAAAGCACATTTAACACTATCAGTATCAAAATTTTAAAGAAAAAAATAGGAGGCATTTTTGAAAAATTCTTGTTTTTATTATTTTTTTAAATTGCACGTACTGCATGCAATATAGCGCGAAACTACTGAAAGTTTCAAAAAATAACCTCAATGAAATAACTTATTATCGGGAACAAATTTCACCCGAAGAAGAAATCTTTATCTTCCATTTTGGTAACTGTAGGAAGACGCCAAAAAATTCAAATTCTTTTAAATTTAAACAAATTCAGAGTATATAGTGAAAAAAGACCTTTATAAGTGTATTTCACTATATTCTTACAAGATATTTAAATAAAAAAATTTGGAGCCATTTTTGAAACAAAATTGAAAATGTCTTTAAGGCTTCATGCCCCCAAATTTCAAACAATATTTTTCAAAATCGCAAATTCGCCCTTTTACGAGATGATTATTCTAAACTCTTCAGATTAATTTAACAACGAAATTTAATTTACTGCAATTGGAAGATTCACGCTTGGACGTAAAGACAAGTTTTGAGCTGGATCCATAACGGAATTACTTTTCATTGAATTTTCCCGCGCGCTAAGAGCTTTACGCAAGGCAACATGTTTCTAAAGTGTTTCGCACAATATTTACCAAAAAATGGTCAAGAACGACTGTTATATTTCGCACCATTCTTTGTTTCGAAAAGACAGCAATGCCTTCTCCAGATGCTTGTAAAATTTGTCATTTTTTATAAAAACGTTAGAAAATTAAGTTTTTTATTATAAATAAAAATGTTCTAATTTTTAAATGCTTTAATTTTATTTGCATAATAATGCTCGGTGCACAGAGCGAGCTACGAGAAGTTATGAGGGTGTGTGCAGTGTCTTGTCTGCGTAACTAAACCTACTACTTACACCCAGAACAGCAGTAAACAGAGGCAAATTAACCATTAAGTTAAATAAGATACGGCTTGGAACTTCAGAGACTAAGGACCCTCAAACACAAAATTGCAAATTAGCTAAAAAATATGAAATTGTACAGGTAAAAGATAATTTAGTTAGCTTAAAAGCGTTTAAAAGTAATATCGAGCTATTATGAACAAGACAAACTCGGTCCACTAACAATAATGTTCAATCAAAATGTTAATACCTGATGTTTTATCTTTCAACGACACACTTTTTGATTTTGTGAAAAAAATCGCATGAACGACATTTTAGTCAATTTTATTTTTACTATCATTATTAATGAATAATATAGCGTTATTATTAATGAATATCATAGATATTATCTTAAAGAAGAGTTATCAGTTTTTAAATTTGAAATATGTAATAAAATTATTATTTAAAGGCATGTTTTAATTGTTTAATTAATTTTGAGAACAAAGGTTAAAATCTCATATCTCAAAAATGTTATTGCAGCCAGTAGAAAGGGAAGTCTCAAAATATTTTAGCTTGGGACCTCGTAAAAATGGTAAATCTGTCCTTGGCAATAAAAGCACATCGGTGGGACAAGAGCCACCACGGGTTTAGGTAAAGAAACGAGATGGGCCTAAAGGGCACCTCAATTTTGTGGGGCCTTCTACGAGCCATGGTTACCACGAGAGGCCAGGAGGAACCTTTCATGCAAATGGGTGACAGCCGGAAAATAAGTTCGGCAAAATCGAAAATACAGTGAATTCCAAAGCGAACTTCATACAAAATGGAGCAAACTATTGCGAGAAAGTTTGTGTCATTCTGTAGCATCATTACGGTTTTCATTCTAAAAATTATTTCATATTCACAAGGAGACCCAATTCAAATTGCCGTTCCCCTTAAATACTTTCTGATCTGGCAGCCGAGAAGAAAAAATGTAATTTAATATTTGCACTAATTGAATCAACTTTTTAGGCCAGTGCGCATCATACAATCTCATTTTCGGTCAAATTAAGTTAGTCTGCTAACTTAACTGTCGAAGGAGCTACAATTTCCTATACCAGAGAAAGGTATAGAAAATTGCAACTCCTTCAGCTTCATCTACAGTAAAATCGTAAAGGAAGGAAGTTCCAACTAATACATTTTTTTAAAAGTAGTATAATTTAGTTTTTTATAATTATGCAGACCGTTACACAAACATCCCTTTTGATTTTTCAATCTTATTTACAATTTTTTAAATATATAATGTTACGGATAGGAGTCAATTGCACAAAAAAGGCATAAATACAAAACCTTAAGGCATGATCATTTTAATTACAAAAACAAATATTTTGAATACAATGATCTGAACACAGTCTTTGAATAATAGCAAAATATCAACACTTTCCTCACTGTCAAAGATAGACCATAGATGTGGTCCTGACATTCAAACGTTCATTTTATTCTTCCAATAATTTGTTTTATTATAATGTAAATGAAGGCAATCATGGTGAAAGCTACTAATTTCATTTTTGTTTTCGTTGCAAAAACAATGTTCATGAAAATAAATATTTTTTTACTGAAATTTCTTTTCTATTTATTTATATAACTTGCATGCATTTCGGAAGCATGATTTAAAATATATTCATTGTTTTTCTAATGTACAAAAATATACAATTAACTGCAATATTAATACAATCATGTCACAAAAGTATGACATGATTGTATGAAAATATGAAGGCCATCCCCGTACATCTCTTACTTGATTTAATTAAACATAAAAAATCTCAAATTCATTTGAGTAAAGAAGTATATTGTAAACATTGAAAATCACTGACACTCTGGAGAAAAATAATTCATAATAGAAGCTTTTAAGGACAAATTCAAATAAATCGTTGAAAGTATTGCTAGACGAAGGTCATCCAGTGAGAAACGACTGTGTGCACATTCATGCTGCGCAAGTTATTCTCCCACTACTACACAAGTCCATCGATTTCCCTAACATGTTTTTTTCAGTTTTGTCTGAGCGCAATTTGAAAATAAAACAAAGTGTGTGAGAATTCAAAATGAACCCCACGACAGAAAATTCCACCCACTGGGAGATAAGTAGTGTTATTCGATTATTGAATGCACAGAAGTTGAAACCTCCAGAAAAATGTTTAACAAAGGACAAAGAAATGCGCATGACTAAATTCGACCCGGACGCCAGTTACTTAGCATATATAAGTCTTTAGAATCAAATGAACGAAAAAATCTAGGCAGACAGATGCATAACCCTCGATCAGTTGTACATATCTTTCCCCAGAGGTTAATCGTTCTGATCTTGGCTACAACAAAATATGTGCGCGACCCCCC
>BOPP01000170.1:299786-341581 GCA_017312745.1 Gryllus bimaculatus
CCCAGATTCTGAGTGATCGACAGCATAAAGCAGACAGAATGGGTGCAGCAACACTGACATTTTTGACAAGGCATCACGCAGATGGAGACACCTTTGTAAATCAGATTTGTCACTGGTGATGAAACCTGGATTACTCATTCACGCTAAAGACTAAAAGCTTCAATCACTCAAATGACTTCATACGTCGCCACAATATATGTATATCGAAAATTCAAACACACTCGGCCAACGAGAAAAAGCATGGTGATGGGCTTTGAGGATCGCAAGGGTGCTCTGTCGATTTCAGGCCAAAAGACACAATGAACAATGCAAATCGTTATTGTGAGACATTGAAACAATTACGGGAAGTAATTCAAATTCAATGCTTTATCACGACAATTTATTTATTTATGTCAAAAACAAGTACAAACTGTGTGTGACGTGCGATGGGCAGAAGTTAATTTGAAGTTACATTTACGTCCAGAAGCAAAACAAGGGTCCATCTCAGCATTTGCCCAAGGATCACGGAAACTGGACAAAAACCTGATCGAGATGGGGGTCATTGATCTAGAGTCTGAAGTATAATACTTGTTACAGGTTCTTTAGAATTATACAAACCAAATGATAAATAATACACCAAATGTCATTCTTAAAATGCCCACCATCACACACCTGCACTAAGCACACAACGGCTGGATCAATTTTGATGGGAAATTTTTCTTCATCCAGCTTATACTCGTAGTCCGGACCTCGCTCCTAGCGGTTTTCACCTTTTCACCAAACTGAAATAGTTCCTGAGCGAAAAAAAGTGTGAGTTGAAATCTGCAGGGAATACTTGGCTCAGTACGTTAGCGGCCGAGGAGTAAAATACGGGATACTGAAGTCGAACACGGATATGATACATTTCTCAATAAATTTGGTTATTATGTAGAGAAGTAGAATAAACTTCACTTCTGTGGGAGATTTACATTTTTGAAACAAAAGTTTAAAAAAATCATTACAGACAAGCAGTCGTTATTTCCTGGATGACCCTCGTAAGTTTACAAATGTAAGTGGCAAGATTTCACTTCGAACACAATATTTCAATTACACAATTTGTAAGAAATAAGTGCTTCACAAGTTTCCAAAGAACGGTTTTGTTTTTCAAGTATAAAATATTATCAGACGAGCTTGAAGATATCCATAATTTGAAACTGGTGTTTACAATAGAACACTGCAAAATTATTAACATATTTTTGTTTACACAAATAATACTGTTCTTATGTAATTTGTAAAGTACGTAAAATTATGATAATACAAATCTTCACAAATATATGTAAACAATCACACATAAAAATGATAAAAATCTCTCACTAAACACTAGATGTTAATGCCCATTTTGAAAATTCACATACTTTTCTAAAGTATTTTAGTTTAGTTCTTCTTGAACTTTAATTCATAGACTGGTGTCTTTTTGTAGTAAAATATGGAGAATATTTTACTACGAAATACTTAAATTATTATTAGCTGATCGTGACGCATGGGGTACTTACATGTTAAAATCTGCTTATTTGTATTATGCAAGTTAATAAAAAGTTTTAAATATACGGTAGTTGCCAAGTTTGTCCATCTTACGACGATAGTTAAGTTAAGTTACGATAGAAAGTTAAATGAAAAAAACAGGTACTATCGATTGTAATTTCCTTTTATGTTTCATTGCAAAGTTAGGTTTTGTTGTCAGTCTCGTGAAGTCGTGACGATTCATAAGAGCTGAAACAGCAGTTTAATATTTATCTCGTCATCAACTTACGAGTATATGAACTAAAAGCATCAAAACGCGTGTTCTTTTAATATATTCCGAAGAATTCCTAAAGATAGGACGAAGTATAATCGATTTATCTCGTCGAAAAATGTGGAATGAGTGATAAATAATCGAAATATTGATAACTTCTGAAGGCGCACGTTTTAGCAACGCGTTTTAAGAATCAAAACACATTTTGGTTAGTTAAAATCCCATCCCGAAACAACTTATTCTAGAAATCTCTCCGACTATTTTGGGCTCAACCGAAAACACAGGTCAATTCCCCACCAACAGACCGAGACGCGTCCATGTACACAGCATTTGATCTAATTGGTAGATCGAACAGGGTCTAACTGAGAGCTGGACGGATGTACACAGGTTACCCGATTACTTATGAATTGTTACACTTTCCAGTTGAGAACTTCTCCTGGGGATATTATACGAGAATGACATTTTAACACACTTTCAACTCTTTTCTACAATCACCTCAGAAATGTTAATTAGGCACTAAATTTACTTGTTGACTTAAATTTCCTTACAAAGGCTAAGCTTTACTACCTATCACGTTTCTGGTTTGGATAAGAGACCTTCACTTCCATCGACTGGGTATTGATCCAAGCAGGCATGATGTGATTTCTTAGGGCAAGATTTCCAAGATCCAGGTTTGTAAATTTGCCCCCTCTTAGTCATATTCGTTAAGTTCCAATGTTGCACATGTTTCAAAAATCCTGGACCATAAAGATTTCTTGTAAACAAACCTGGATTCCATTCACCTCGCACCCAGATCCCATTGAATTTTACTCTAGTTGGGTATTCCCACATTTCGGTTGGCAACAGGAATGTGCTCGTTTTATTTGCCCCCCACATATCTAAAACAATTTCTGGAGTATTGAGCCTCAAAGATTTATTTTCAAATGTCGACAGACTAAATCCTTTTTCAGAAAAGAAATCACTATTTTCATAAAATGTATCATAATCTTTTATTTCAAATGTTATATCGCCATCTTTATCCCATGGCAGGAAGTTTCTCAATTTCACAGCACCTAACAACGTGCCCGCCTCAATTTCATAATCAACTCCTTTTTCTTCGCTAAATGTGTCTAGTGCTTGTAATGCTCCAGTAATTTGTTTCATACAGCAAGTTGGAATAAGAAACGCTTTAAACCATCTTGTTGATTTGCATGTTATTTTTAGATCTTTACATTTAAATTTTATTGAGACTCTGGACGGAAAATGCACATGGTCCACTTGCCATTCTCTGGCCAAATCTAACCACGATGAATACTCTCGTAATTTGACTTCTTCAGAAACTCCTTCCATAAGACCTCTTTTAAAATACATGACATCAGGGCAATTCATGGTTAAAATATTGTTTTGTTTCACTCTCAAAAACCAGTCTTCATATAACACCTCTTCATACAGGTTTTTCTTAAATGGTATACTTCTCATTACAGATGTCTTTGCAACAAATGGACCTTCTAAGTGATCACAGAGCATACAATCCAAAGCAGAATATTTGTATCCTTCTGTGTACTGAAGAAAGTAATTTTTGATCTGAGAAAGATGGCACCCTACTTTCCAATAACCACTTTCATTCCTGAATGCTCCACCAGCTATTCCTACAACATTTGCACTAGATATCACAAACACCTGTCTCTCCAGTCGTGCCAGTTCATCAAAATAAAATATGTCTCTCGCTACCAAAACATACGGTGTTTTAATTCTCTCCACCATTAAATTAAGTATTTTGCCTGGCCGTAGCATGTCTTCATGATCACTAGTTACTGTAATAATATTCTTGTACTTTGCTTTTATGGTTCGAACTGCTTCAAGAGAAGCTGTGGAACCCAAAATAACTTTTATATTAGAATTATAGGAGCGAATAGTTTGAAGAACATCACTTGTCTTGTTGATATCTTCTACTCTGTCCAACAGAATAATTGTAATAAGTTTATGGATTGGTTGCTTCTCCTCTTTTTTGCATGATGGTGATTCAACAAAGCCTGTTCTGTACCATGGGTATCCAAACAAAGTGCCATTGAAAACTTCTCCACAAGTATCTTGAACAGGTGGTGTAAGAGCAAGTAGGCTGTCTGTGCTAAGCGCATATCGAGGATCCAATTGCGAGACAATTTTGTTCAACTCCAGTAGTATTTTTGGGTTGATCTTCTTATCCTCATCTGAAACAATATACAAACTTAAAACAGTAATATACTACTATAATCTTCTTGAACATTCCTATTGGTTACCCTTTCCTTATATTTTATTCTTTATTACTGAGATTATTACATTATATCATCTGAAATTGTCTATATTTGGGTATTTCTTTGATCACAATTTCACATTTCACAAAAAACAAGAATTTATATTAAATATTAAAAGCACAGGAATCTCTTCAAGAATGTGACCTCATTTTTTGTATTAGAAATATTGTTATGTTCTATAAATACTGAGCTGTTTCGAAAAGTATACTGTTGTCTAGGGACGAAATCATTTCTCTTCTTTTTGAAATGCTTCTTGAAATGCAACACAAAAGGTTGGTCAAATATAAATAAATATGAAATTAGTTTTATTTATAATTACCACCATCACTACAAGATACTACAATGAAGAATTCATGTTTTGTTTTGAAGTGAAGGAATTGTTTCAGTAATGCTTCAGTAATGTTCAGGAGAGATGTTTAATGTTTATTTCATTTATTTCCTATTAGCCCTATTAGTCGTTTTATTTAAACCAGTGATATGCTAATTGAATAGAATATTCAGTCATTATACTTTATGAAATGAAATTTCCGATTTGATTGATATATTTTATTGTGAGGGCTGATTAAAAATTCACCGAAACCAGTGATCACATTCAATTCTTTCAACTTGTAAAGATCAAGCTACCTACATTGGATCTGCTTTGTCAACTCCCGCAACTTGATTGCAATTTCACTACGGAAGTTAATGTTTTCTTCAGCTGATAAGTTGACACTTCGGCTCGTGTCACGCAGATCTCCTAGGTACCAGTCGATTCCTATAACAAGAGAAGGTGAAGTTTGCCAGAAGTTTTAGTTCATTTTGCAAATCGAAATAACACATTATAGCTTATTTCTTTTTGCAGATTACACTGCTGTAGAACACAATGCTAGCTGAATAGAGAATTTTTGGACCCTTCTGAAAGTTTCGTAAAAATTAAGGATACTATTAACTTATGATCCATAATTGCTCAACTTTGGCATTTTTAAGCAGATGTGACAACACGATTGTAGCCAAGGAGATGCAGGTGGTTGGGCAAAAGTTCTCTTCCTGAGTCTTCTTACGTCAACCGTCTTTCATGTAAAATATATCAATAGGCAAATGTCACTAGCGCCATTAGTATATTGCTTTGCGAAGACGTCAGTAGAGAAGGGCCTTAGTTGTGCACGCGGGTTGACTGGAGGTCAAGAAGTGCAGAATATTGGATGCAGATCACCAAGCTCTTCTGAGACATAGGTTGAGAAAATGTCCATGCTTTTAGAAACCGAAATTCATTCACGAAAATTAACGAAGGACGTAGGGAGCAGGTATCCTTCGGAATGTTTCTTGTTGGAGCCTATGTCCACACGTATTTCAAGTAAAACATCAGCAAAAGAGCGCAATAGGCAATCAATCAACCAATGAAAAAAATGTTGAGCTTATGTTTTGGAGAAAGGCTGGAGCGTATCCGGAGGCGCGTAATATTCAGAATCCTGCGTAAAATGTCAGCGGCGAAGTCACGAAGCGAAAGGTAGGGACGAAGAGGAAATGCGAAAAGGAGAAAAAAAAATCCATAGAGACTTATAGCGCTCCTGGTTCGGGATGACGGAAAATCTCAAACCCGAAAATTACTTCCCGACGAGGCAACATGCAAACACTTGCGTTGCGTAGCTCAGCGTGATTGCAAAGGTTTCGCCCTTAGACTTTTAAAACATGGCAAACGCGATCCAGCTGTGGAAGGTGTTTGACGTAGTGCGTGCGCCAAGTACACTAGGAAAGGTGTCAAAAGAACTGGCATAAGCTTAATCAATTGGGCCGAATTCCGTGAATTCTCGCTCGTCGAAGTTCACTATAGTGGTACTGATGTAAGAGCAGTGAATGCCGCATTTGAATCGACTACACCTCCTGAAAATCACGTGAATGACGGGATAGAATGGAATATGCTGGAATGCCATGAGATGGAATGGGATAAAATGAAATGCGGTGAAATTAATGTTAGGATGGGAGAAGGGGAAGAGGGGACTGCTGCTTACAGATGCTTTCAAACATGTTTAACTTTTGCAGTTTTTAGAATTCAGTGTTCAAGAAATTGGAACCTGCGCCACATCGAGAATATGGCGATTGACAACACGGACCCACGAGCAGAATGGCGTTTTATTTATTACATACATGTATGTGTAAGTGTATGTACGTAAGGGGTAAGAACAAGGAAGAGGAAGGAAAGATCGAACGTGGTCCGTGGCCCGTTTGTTAGAGTACTGCTTTCGCAGTCGCATGACTAGCATTCGCCTGATGTTGAACGGAGAAACCACGGAAAACTACCGATCAGAACAGCCGGTCTCTAGAAGTCTCCTCTTGACAGCGACTGAAGTAGACATAGCTATCTAGCCAGTGTCGAAAATCCTGCCACCATCGGGACTCGAACTTAGGATTCCTTGGTCTGAGACACCTCAATGGCATCAGCACATGCCCTGTCACAGATGTGTTAGAAAAGCCTCCTCTGTGTCTCGTGAGAGTTCAAGTCGCGTGTTTATTACTATTACCGCATTTCAAGATGGACACAACGGTACGTAATACTCGGAAAGATCTGATTTTCCTTTTGAATATCATGCATAATTCAGGTTCTGGCAATTAATATCAAATAAACGTAACGATATAGATTTTCAAGCAAAATGCAGAAATATGATACTTATAAGTAAACAATATATGTCAAATATGCATTATAAAATTAAGTCTAAATAATTGTGTTTTATGTGAGTAGCACGTGAGCTTACTCTTTGGTTTCAGGGGGAAAATATGGATTTGCATTGATATCCGGACCCTAATTCACGACGAGGGTCCAGCCTACTTCATTAATTTGAAACATCATTTCGCCTGTCACACGCATAATTGCAATGCACTCAATGCCCAAATACTTTTTTAATTCGTTAAAATCGCTGCCAGTTGAACTACGGAAAAGAAGGCCTTTGTTGCTGCCACTCGTTCTGTGCTTTCGTTCACCCGTCGGAGCACTGCATCACTCAGGAATTTTCAAGTGGGATGTGCTCAGTACAAGACCGAAATATCATGGTCTTAAATTACTTCAGTAAGAACACATCAAATTACATTTTATAAATGTTTATTACAATAATGGAACTAGTAGTAATAGAGGAGAAGATTATAAAAAATGTCTCCTTTGTTACGTGTATTTTCAGAGTAACGAACCCAGAACAATGTATGTCACTATCTCTTTAGAAGTATTCAGTCAATTTGTTGCGTTGAGGGATACTTCCCACTACCCTACTACTCGCTAGTGATGGCAAATTTTAGAAAAACATCGATATATCACCAAAAGATTTTCGATGTCGATTAAAACATCGACAAAATGTTTAAAATATCGATGTTTTAATATGACAAAACATTTTGAAGAAAAATGTCCTGATTTTGATGTGACGCGTATTATGATCACACATCAATATTAGTGTGAAGTATATTCTGCCGTAAAATGAAATATCATCTTAATTTTCTAATCAATTGAAATTAATGAAGTGAACTGTTAATAATATAGTCAAGGTTTAAATCACAGTTTAACGATATTACCACGTACAAAATAATCACAAAATATTGCTTGAGAGATAGCGAATAACAAACGGTTTCGGGCTGCCTGAGGATCGACAACAGAGATTGTCAATGGCTGTTGACTGCGAGCAATTTACAAATAAAAGAGATACTGAAAATTTTATTTACATCATGAGATTTATTTATTTATTTTATATTTATTTATTATTATTTATTATTATTTATTATTATTTATTATTATTTATTATTATTTATTATTATTTATTTATTTATTTTGAAAACATATTTTTTGGACAAATATCGACCAGAAGAAAACAACGGCAAATCATCGATATTTCTCGTCGAAAAATCGATGTTTTAAAATCAACGATTTTTTTGCCATCCCTGCTACTCACCGATGTAGGCGGCGACCGTGAGGGCGGAGAGCAGCAGGAGGTAGCAGAGGGTGCAGGGGCCGCGCAGCCAGCACGGCCGCCCCGCGCGCTTCATGGCCGGATCCACGCGCCGCCGCTCACGGCGCCCCCGTCGCCCTTGCCAGCGCCGTCCGCGCGGCTGCGCTCACCTCCCACGCCGCGGCTCCGAATAGCACCTGCGCACAGACGCCATCACTGTCAGATGCATCACCAGAAGGATTTCGATGACGATGAAAACATCGATGTTTAGAATACGATAAAACAGATTGTATTTTCCCATCCTGATTCTATTTTTAAATTAAATGCCGATATATGTTATAGTTCCGTGACGTATTATATATGAATATTAATATTAATAATAATAATAATAATAATAATAATAATAATAACAATAATAATAATGTTTATCGAATGTTAAGAATGAAATAAACAACAAAGAACATAGTGTTTTGCTATTACCGCGTCAATTCACTTTCATTCATAAATCAAGGAAGTAAAACGTCGTACATTTAATAATGTAAATATGTATTAGTTTAACGTATATTCTGCCTTAAAGCACTCACTGAAAAGTCTTTAATTTTCTAATCAATATTCTATACAGACAAAGTTCAAAATGCAGTTTAACGATATTATCCCGCACACTATTATCGAAAAAGAAAGATTTTTTTTTAAAACATCGATGTTTCTGGAAAAATATATCGATGTGGAAAAACATCGAAAACAAGACATAGATTTTAATATATAAATGTTTCTGGTGGAATATATCGATGTTTTAAAAACATCGATGTTTTTTGCCTTCCTTAGTCAGGCGACTAGTGCGGGTAACCGAGTGACTGATTTCCCTCCTATTTCTTCCCCGAGTTTACATCAGAACCAGCCTTCAAGCCGTCTGTGCAGCGGTTCTGACTGGACGGCCCTAGGGTTCTGACGGTGATTGATTTTCGACACTGACTATTTAGCTCGGACGAAGTCAGTCCCTACCTGGTAAAGAATTCTACCGGTCGGCTGCTCCAGTCGGTAGTTTTTCATTTCTCCAAGAGAATGCCGGAGCAGCACTTTAACAAACGGACCATGGGCCACGCACTATCTTTCCTTCCCCTTTCTCGTCCTATCCTTTTCTCTTATACACACACACGTTTACATTTTTATGTACCTCGCTAGCATAAAAGTCGGGATGCCAGTTGAGAGCAAGTGTTTGTCCGGGTTTGGATGGTGTTCCCCTGTGGGGAGATACCTGGAAGATCATCTCTCGCAAGCCGATGTGTAGGTGTTGGATCCCACCACTCAGTGGGGAATCACTCGCCGCCACCTCTCGGGATAAAACATTTACTACGCAAATGGGACTAATGACTAAATCAGTTGATGTTGCCTGGATACATCATTGAAATCGATCAAACCAATTCATTCTGGCACGTTCAATCAGAGCCTTCCATTGAATATTGATCATAAAATTTAAATATCTCCCGCGAATACTGAGTTCTACGTACAAAATTCTGTGTTAGTATCTTAAATATAGAATGAAAATAATTCCGCGTTATCAGTAACTGCCTGAACGCATTCCTCAACATCCGAATCATACAATCAGAACGAGAACACGCTATTCACATTTAGTATCTTTTCGGTTCTGTTGTTCCCTTAACAATAACTTTTCACGGTACAGTAGCATTTTGCCTGTTCTCTACTTTTATCGCGAGGTGCGTTTAACTGCATTTCTAAGTGCCTTCTTTTGACACAACTAAAGTCATCAGAGAAAAATAGATAAGCACAAGCATACTGATGAGTGAACGAGTGCAATCAATTCCATGTTCTTTAGACGACAGCATGATGCAAGGGTACGGGCTTACTGCTTCTATTACAAGTCATTAAAACACATAAATGAAGCATTTTTTTAGCTTCCTAAAAGTATTAGTTATTTTTTCAAAAACATCTATTATTCGTATTTACGTGTTTCAATTCTTATCAATCCAGAAATTCAGACTGGATGCATCGTCAGCATTGTATATCTCCTTCACGGTGTAATAAGGAGATGAAAAGTAATTATTTCTGAAGTGGCGTGCTAAACATCACTTTTATTCTTGTTACTGTTTAAAATACAATAAATTCTCGTAGGCACGAACTCGATTAACATGAATTTCACCGTAACACGAATAAAACTTTGGCCCCGAAGAGGAATTACGGTTATATCGACATTTATAATAATCTGATAACACGAATTTTTATGACAGAAATCCGAGTATATCGGTCCCTTGAAATTTGTATTAATGAGGGTTTACAGTATGATAATTTTTGCAATATATTTATTTATTTTTCTCACTATTTTTGAGAGGTAAAGGCGAGGTAATTTATATTTTTTGGAATGCAGAAATGGTAATTGATAATTTCTTGGTAATTCCCTAATGTATTCATATTACAGAAAATACGATTACATCACCGTTTTATAAATAATATAATAATTGTGCTACTTATTTTTCATTTATGACCCTTTCAAAAATCTCTCACTGGCACTGCTCGCATGCTATGCCGTAGTTATGTCTGGCGTGGCCGGGCCATACATTAACATTCCGTACCTTCATTCCGAACCAGAAGAAAATTACGGCACATGATTGGTTGACATCTGTAAAAGGCGCGGCAGATTCAAATAATATACACAGACCGTGGCCGAGACCCGAGAAAAGAATTTTCATCGTGGGCCGAGAGCTGACTTCGGTTGTTTCGATACTGTATGTTCTTCGATCAGCAAACCAAAACTGCCCAATGAAAATAATGCTAAAGCTTTGTCATTTCCGTACAAAATGCCCAAAGTATTATAACCGTAATAAATAACCGTTATACCAATAAACATTACGCCAATGCTTTCCGAAAGAGCAAATCTAAACATACCCAAGGTAAGCTCTTAGTTTATACTCCAGTTTTTATTCGAATCTTCCGCATAAACCATTATCCGGCGCGACCAATCAATGACCGAAATTTTCTTCTGGTTTTGAATGAAGGTAAAGACTGCTAATTTGCGGCCGAGCCTGGCTTTTCAAACGACGTGTCAGTGGTGTTGTCACGTGGTTCGTGGCGTATCTGGTTAGCTGGTGAGCTGTTAAGACCTAGCCAAAATCGGTGCGGCGTTGAGGGACAGCACAACATGACCTTGCGCATGGTTAATAGTACTCCCAGTAAAATAACCGGAAGAGCTCTGAAATCGCGAACTCCAATTCAGATCGACTCTCATTGGCAGCACCACATGCCACAAGTTGCAATGTGGTGGGAAATGTTTAGGGTTCCACCCAAAGGCATTCAGCATCTCTGTTAAATACGTTATAAATGCCTGCGGTACTATCTAGAAATCGACAAATAGAAATAAATTTTAAATGCCTCAAAGTGAAATAGTCTCGTGAAGAAAACCTAAAATCAGTTATACACTATTCCTATGGAACAATAATCCTCTATTTAAAAATCCTCGTGCCACTGAAAATGAGGCATGCGGAGACAAAAAAAATCGCAAATGTCCTGGAATTCTTGCGTTTTGAGTTGACCCGACAGCATATATTGAAGGCTGGCATACCACTGGTAGGCTTCATTCCTTTTACTGCCTACAGACAATCTTAATTAAGAAATATCGGAACAAACCTTCTGCTAATATTGTTGTTGAGCGAGACTTAAAACGTCACTGCAATGTTTAATTAGTATTTATGAAGTCTTCTTGATAAAGTTGTTTAGCAATATTGTAATTAATAATCGTCAAGTTTATAACTTTTTCTTGTAGAAATTGTACACTTTTGAAGTGACTAAATTTTACACATCATTATAATATCATTTATCACAAGCAATAAGTTTCAATACAACTATTCTAGCATTAGATCAAAAGCCATTAAATTTTACATATTAACTGTGGAAACACTTGCACAAAAATGTCACAGAAAACTTTGAACACTTCACACTTGACACCTTACTTGCTTTACGTAGTAACTTGTACGTCGCCTTTGGTGAGGTGAACTTCAGTCCAGCCCTTTGCGGTTTAGTTCACCGTTCACCGTCTCTGTGGGGCCCGTGCTCGCAGCTCCTCAGAAATCGCCACGAAACCACGAAGATATTCCTCTTTCGAGAAAGGAGTTCTCATTCTTTGATACACGTCACCTATCACGTGATAAACAACACGGCGCTAGAGAAAACACGAATATTCAATAATGCGGACACTGCGGGTGCATTCTCCTGTATGTCTTGTATGACATATTGATACCTCTCAAGGTAAGTTTTCGTGATATAAAAGCATAAAGAGCTGCATTAAGTATTACCAACATGAACATGCAATATTTCAATACAAAAAGATGAAGTACAACTGTGTGTTTGTGTATGTGTATGTGTATGTGTTTGTGTGCGCGCGCGCCAAATGTTTAAAAGTATGAAAGTAGAACAATGCTTACATTGAATGGCGTTAATTTCAGGCACATTCTCAATTGAGAAACAATTTGATGCTGGCGTTCAAGTCGCAACTAGATTTCGTGGAGTGGGATACCAACAGATGACAATGCTACCTTTAAACTCTGATTCTCCCAACCTTGCCAGTTTTTCTTCTAGTTCGGGTTCATAGTTGTCGTTGAAGTAGTGTCGTTGAATCGTTGAAGTAGTTTCACACGCATTAATCGAATGATTACTCTTTCTCGAAAAATTGGTGCTACTATGTTATTTCTGTGTTTAATTTCGTCTGGTGGTGACAGCACTACCAGCGGAGAATCGCAATTTTTTTCTTTGGACTATGTTTTAGTTGCGCTTCGGCTTTGGGTCAAACAATGGTGATAAATTGATAAATCTCTAGTTCGGGTATATGAAAAAAAAACTCGATAAAAAGTCCTAATTTATAAAAATTGAGAAAAGAAACTAGCTGAAGCATTAATATCGCACTGCACTGTGCCTCCTAGTACTTTTGTGAATTTATTACATTTTATTAAAAACTAATATTCGTCTGCACCTATTTTGGAGCTGTCCCATTCTTTAACATATTACACAGGAATATTTAATTACGAGTATTATTTTTTATTATCGCTTGAAATGCTTGAGACTTGTTTCGGCAAAAAGCAATACAATAAAAAATGCACTTGCGGGAGGGCAATTGAGAAAGTGAGGAAGTGATAACTTGTTCACCCAATAGTTTGTATTATGTTGGTAGTCAATTGAGCGACTTGTCCTTGGTCATCACATGACTCGGGCTGTATTTTGAAAATGAATTCGTAAAATTTTCGTACATTAACTAAGAGATGTAAATCGGACACCAGTATTGAACAATTCGTACGATGAAGTTGACTGTTTTACATCATACATTCGTTCTGCGTCGTTACGAACGAACGAATTCATTTTTAGAATTGGTACCAATGGCGAATGTTCTGGCAGCCTGAGCAAATTACGAGAATATAAATATTTCAAGATAAATTCTGTGTCTTGGTGCAAGAAGGGCCAGTGCCATTTCCTAGTGTTTTTCTGTTTGTATGACCAATGTGTGCTTTAAAATCCCTTCTTTCAGTGCAAGAAATGCCAAAGTCAAAAGTAGATTCTATTTCCTAATTTCACATTGATTTTACTCGTAGGCTATACTGGTCATTTCGATGGTATAAAAAAACATTCATCGTGTAAAATTTCAAATATTGGCATTGTCCCTTCCTGCACAAAGCTACATAATAATATTAAAAATAATTATAGACCACATTCTTTTCAAATAATTATATTTTTCAAATTTCTTTATAGATGTTCTGTTGAGCTCTGTAATTAAATTGCTCGTATTCTGGTCGATGCATGTAGACGAGATTAGATTAATACCCTTGGTTTGACTAATCTGAGGGCTCCCAATAATATTGGTATAATAAAAATGGTAATAGTAAAGAAAGGTAATAAAATTTAATAACAAAAAATGTTTGATTTTTTTTAATATTTACAAATATTAAATGTATATTACATTGGAGACACAGAAAGAAACAGAAAGAGGGAGAAAAAGGGGGAACAAAAGGAGAAAGAAAGATAGGGAAGGAGAGAGAGAGAATCGCTGCCAGTGTTCTATAGTTGTGGGAAGAGAACTCAATAGCAAAAGCATATGTGGAACAGTTTGTGAAGTCATTCGCTTCATTTTCAAGCTCGTATTATAGGCAGCATATAGCGTTCCCTTCGTACAGATTTACGTCATTAAAATGTCGTTTGTGGTTGCAATTATCCCACAAAAAGATATGATTCCACGGAAATCTCCTACAAACCTCGAAAGAACGAAATTATCCCACGAGCCGGCAACACTGTTTGGGGCTATGCACGAGTCCGCGACGTCCCTGACACCCCCATACCCTCCCCTCGGGCCTCCGACGTGACAGCGGCGGCGGCGGCGGCGGTGCCTCAGGGCCGTTGCTCTCGCCCTCTCGTATTCGCGGGCGCCGCTCGTGGGCGAGGTCGCGCTCCGGAACGCCGCCGCCGCCACCGCCGCCGCACGGGTAGCGCCGTCCTTGACGTGCTCGCCGCGCCTGCTTCCTCCGAGCACGCACAGAACGACCGCGCTCCCTCTCCTCTGTAAGGTCCATTCTCAATGCAAACATAAACATAAGCATGGCGTTAACCTAAAAGTTAGGACTACGTCCATACGCGGACTCATTCACAATGCGTTCGCGTAAGCATAAAATGTAAGACGTTAACTTAAAAGCTTCAAGCTTCTGTGCTTATGCTTATGAAAGACATAAAGCATGAACCAATCACAGTACGTGAACTCAAAATCGAGAATCGAAATTGGAAGCGTAGTCGATAGACGAACTAACGCCATATGAGCCATGGTCACAGTCGATACCTCGTAATCGTGTCCCACATCCAACCAATAGTAAACTTGAATGTCTCACAGCCAATAGAAACTCTTATTTTACTTACGTTTTTGTAAGACATTGTGAATACTTCACTCTATCACTTATGTTAATGTTTACGTCTATCCGTTATGCTCATGTTTACGTCTGCATTGTGAATGGGTCTTTACCCAAGCGCCCCGAGAACGGCTCTGCGACCAGGAAGCCAACATACACACACAAGAAGGGCAGGATAGCAAGGCGCGTGTTCTGGTTGTGCAGCCGCTGACGTGAGTGTGCAGTGGCCGTTGTGAGAGTGGATTTCGAGGCCGGCTAGAGATGTTATTGTATAATTTATTTTCAAAATTTAGAATTTTACTGTAAATATTAGTTTTCAGTCTTGTTTTAATGGCCACAAGACTCTCATAACTTCATTCACTCATCGAATTGCAATTCACCATATCTGTTCGTATCAAGTCGTTACATTAACTATGTAATTGCCGATGTATGTAAATCTGCACGTGGACCTGGCAACGATTTGTCTATTTGAGAGTATCTTTTAGTATTTTTTATTGCGAATGCAATCATGATATTAGAGGAATGGAATTAACATTGTTCGTTTTCTAACCGTGTAGGCTCTCCACGTTTGTTAGGGACGTTGAGAGAGTTTAATGAGTAAATTTTAAAATGAGCAGCAAGATGATCCAGTTATGATAATAATACACTGAGCTACAAAACTGTTTACATATTATTTAAATACTTCTTACTGGATTCGCTGTTTGACAATCCATTATATTTCGCTACAAAATGTTCCATTCCCGAATTATTATAATAGTAAGCGTAATATAGTATTTTGTAACGTCTTAAAGTAATTCAACATCGCTTATCACGTTTGGAGAAAGTGATGATATATTTACTGTACAGAAGAAAACAAAAGCCATTTCAGCATTCGCTTGCTGGGAAAATGAATGGAAATTCCTTTCAAGATGGAGGTTCCCTATCAAGGAGCAATTGCAGATGTCAAAATCACTTTTAACCATTACGCAAATGACCTGAATTCGTGTTAAAAATAAAGAAAATATCGAACAATATTTATAGAGAAAAGTAAAATAATGATTAAATACAAGACTATATTTACTAGGTACCCACTCGTTTCCTGAAACAAATTTTTCTGGCTTTGCCTAGTTTTCCAATACATTTTTGAACACTTTTTACTAATAAGATTTATTGAGTATTTCACACTATTGAAATAAAATATTACAGCATGTTTGAAACAAAGTAAGCTCTGATTTCGCCGTGATTAAGTACAATTTAAAAAAACGCAAATAGAAATTGAACAATAAACAATGCCATGCTATTTTTTATTTGAAACTAGTGGTCCTACTGTGGTAACATAATTAACTTTAAGTATTAAACCACAAATGAAATTCATTGTCACGTAATTACAAAAATGTATTTCGTCTTTCAGGAACAGTGTAGTTCATCCCTAACATGTTTTTCGAACTTTGCTCTTCTTGTTAACGTCACGGGGATCTCTCTAATTAAATGTTTGCCTAATTAAATGTAAATAAACACAATTGTAAATAGATGGTTTTGTGTGATACATAATGATGTCAGGGTCCCTATGGAAATTATTTTATTATTTAAAGTAAGAAGAAAATGAAATCAATACAAATCAAGAAGTAACGTGTTTTTTTCTTGCAGAGACCTGTTCCACGTCGAGGACAAAAACGAACCGAAATAAAGATAAGCAGCAATTTCTTCTGCAAATCACGAGAGATGGACCTAAATATTTTCAGAATATTTGTTTTTATTTCCATCATGGAGATAAAGGTGGGAGGAAGATTTTAATTCTTGAAATATAAACTGTGGTGGAGAACAATGGGGAGAAGGGGTGCTAGTTGGAGATTTTCCATTTTTGAATCGGAGAAATATTCTGTAGAATAAATATTGAAGTGAGTCTGTGAAGGTAACCGAAGGGTGATACCGTAAACATGTTCGGAAACCTACACTTGAGGTCAGGCAGTAGAGTTCCGTAATCCCAACACAATTACATGTAAATTACATAGCCAATTGTGAATGTTTGTACACTGAACTTCGAGCGTAAAGAATGATGAAAACTTTCTTTCGAACCTTTAGACGTAGGTCAATAGGATAGTGCTAATTGCACTGTTTAATACGACATAAATACTTTTTTTGGCAAAACATACACGAATGTAATGTTTAAAATATCATCCACCCGTTAATGTGCATGTTTCAAGCGTTTTATAAACATTATTGTATTTATGGTTAGAACTGCCTGAAATGACTTCCAATTAAGTTTTTCGAAAACTCAAAAGTTTTCTGTGAAAAAGTACGTCAAATTTTGCATTTACAGTTATGCTTAAACGACGTTTTCTTTAAAACGGCTCTAAATATTTCAAAGAAAATGTCCATAGAGGACGAGATTTTAAACTTCTTTAATATTCTTAAAGTAATATTTCTGTTTTACCATTAGGATACCAAAAAATAAACAAAATTTCAAAACAAATATGTACGGCTATAGATTGCAGCTTTCAAGAGGCTCGGACAAGATTGTAAAGCTAGCCCAGACCAAGGAAATGAGAGAACTAGTACTAGGAAGTCTGTATCATTCTGTAGCATCACTAGTTTACATTACTCTTGATGTCCGCATCGATGACCTTAGGAATGTTACTTCCAGATGTTTCTTGCGTTGATCGTTGATGGCCAGAAAACCAAAATATCGTTTATGTAGATAAGAAAAGCGAAAGTAGTAATATGAAGCAGATTGTCCATAAAACACTGAAAAGTTTGCGCGGCGTTTCGAAGTACAAAGCTCATATTTTTAAAAGCAAAATCTCCAAATGGCGTCGAAAGCGTGGCTGTATCAATATCGGCGGGATTTACAGTAATTTGCAACCTTCGACCTTCAACCTAAACTTCACTTCCTAAAGAGATCAATCTTTGAGAAAACAGTTGAACCATGTGACATTGCGGAGAAATCTAATAGATGTTTCATCGGGTAGTCTTGACATTTATTCTCCTGTAATCTCCTCTCGGACGCCACATATTGTCTTTCTTTGCTCCCAGATATAAAGGAGAGGACCATGGACCGTGTGAACGGTATATAATTCCGGCGTCTAACATCTTTTTGAATTCTGCCTTGGAGGTACGAAGCTTGTCAGGTGCAAGGCGTACAAAATGACAAAAGATAGGAGGTCTCCACGATATGATGTAGAGTGGAATGTTTTATAGGCCTAGGAGATTTTGTAGATGTTAAAAGCTCAAGATAGACTGATAATATCGGATGAACTGAAAGTGTTTCCCTCAAAGCCTTTAAGTTAGTTTGGTGAGCTGGTAGGTGCTGACATCGAACAGATAGTTCGTTAATTTATCTATCGGTGAACACGTACAACAATCTAGCAAGACTTCGGGGGGTTAATTTGGAAATAAAACGCCAAGGATAGTTTCTACTATGTAGTTTCAAAATTAATTGTTGAGATCCACAGGTATTGATTAGTGGACCATTCGCTGCTAACAGTAATAGATCTTGCGTTTTTCTTGAAGGAGATATTGTGTGCGGAATTGTGGAAACGTCAGAATTGACGAGAAATGTTAAATTTTGATTCGGAGCTTGAACAAGCGGTGTTGGAAGAACATCTACCGCCATTGTGTCCTCCTGTCAGTTTCCCTTGAAATTACACGGGCCAATACACTATCGCGCTTTATCTGCATATTTTCGGTGATAACAGCAGATTTCGTGGTTAGAAGCAGGCGTCAGCTGGCGTGGAATTAAACGTCGTGACCGAGGAGTGTGTGTTAATTTCGTCATAATATAGTTAACGAGGCGACTCACCTTAAGTGTCAATCCTTGGATGTGGTGGGATAAATCGAAAATTTGGATTTCTCGTGACACTGGTTTAATGGTAGCGACTGTTGGTACGGGGTGAGAAAAATGTGGTTGAACTTTAATAATTTTGTCGGCGATTATTGTCACACGATGAGAGCTCGATTTGTATTCGAAGTATACATTGTATATGAGGAAGCAGATGCCACAACCAGAGTTTTAAAAGTTGTTCACCAAATGGTGTGGCAGGTGTGAGGTTCTCAAGAATGCGCCAGAATTGAGATGGAATTCTATCATAGAGTTCTTTCAAAGGCAAATTTACTTAAGTCGTCTTGATGTTTTCCTCTTTCACGTACCACGTGGCGCCTCCCAAACACGTATTTCGAACTTTCTTCTTTTTGTGAACGTTGTCATGCGGATCTCCCTATTATCGTATACCTAATTATTGAAGGTAAACAATTTTAAATTGGTGGTCTTGTGGTGATGTATAACGATGCCACACTACAATACGTTCTTTCTCACGATATTGTTAATGATTATGAAATACTATAATGTATAAATTTCTGTTTTTACACTGCAACTCCCATTTGAAAAATTCTTAAAGCAACAAAGCGGGAAAAATATCTTAATCATTCTCTTAAGCATCCTAACATTATTCGAGGTCAAAATGTAATCAAAAAATTTAGAGCCGGTTTGGAGAAAAAGAAATTTTAAATAAAATTAAAATTTGCCTATATTTTAGGCAAAATACGCGTAAAATACCTAATTGTTATAAAGTTATACATGAGCTTATTTTATAATTTATCTTAAATGAACAGATTTTATTAAGGGAAAAATAACTTTATCTTCAATATTTTGGTAGTAGGAAAACGCTGATAAAATTGTGAAATTCTGCAATTAAAAAAAAAAATCAGGGTTTTCTACGATCACAAGTTCTGCACTGTTCTTTTAAACGTTCTTCACACTATTCAACCAAGAACAACATTTAACCAAAAACGGAGCCATGTTTTAAATATCAAAAACGTCCCAAGATCTTCATGTAAAGTACCACACACACACAATTAAAATATTGGTTGCTGATTCAAGGAGCCATGACATTAGTCAGATCGATTGAGTAATATCAATTTTGGAGAGCTTCGGCTGAACTCTTTAGCCGATTTTGGAGAAAATCCGCTACACCAAGTGTTAGAGGATTTCCCCCCCAAAATTTAACAATGGGATTTATCCACTTTTTTGTTACCAGGACCCGGCAATAAGAGTTTTATTGCCGAAAATTCCCCGCTTTTCCCCGCAGCATTACATAACTTTCTCTCTCTCCTATGTAAGCGGTACGTAGAACGTAAAAATAGTATTTTGAAAACAATATTATAGTATTTTATAGCATTATAAAAATTATAATTTTGCGTTTTGTAGAAATTATAGAAAATCATATTTTCCTGGTTTATATTTTCCCCAGTAAAATCAGGAAATTAGGGAAACTAATTTATTTCGCCATTTGTGAACTTCAACTAATATAAAAGCATCAGGAGTAAAGCGTTTGCCGAAGGCCAAGGGTCTACCTCTTCCTCTCACTCCTCTCCGTGCAGGGATCTGAGGGAGCCGCGAGCCCTAGAGATGACCCTGAGCGCTCTGGCGTTCAGCAGCAGGTGTTTAATTCTTATTATTGTTTTTACTTTGTTTGCTAAGTATAATCTCATTTATAAATTAATAAACACCGCCACTTTTAAATTAAATGTTTTCGAACATCGATGTGTTGACGTTATCAGATCCCTATTGTAACGTTTCTCGTGGTGAATTGAAACCAACACAATATTTAAACAAAGAAGGTTTATTCGGGAACAATCATACACTAAATATACTCGGTCTATTTACAGATATATTACAATTAATTATTTTTCTTTACACACGACTCCGTTCTCTTGATGATTTATTTACACAGTTCACTCCTTACACACTATTTATTTACACAGTTCTCTTCTTCTACAGTATCAGCCAGTCCAATGCACTGTCCACGGTCCACTGCACTTGACCCAAATTCCCTGCACAGACCACAATTCCCCTGCGCAGACCACAATTCCTTGCGCAGACCACACTTCACTGCGCACACCAGGGTCCACTGCACTGCTGTTTACCGCGATGCCCACTTCACAGCTCAGCTTCCACTGCAGACTTCAGACTGCTGACTGCTGTTCAACCGCTGCACCACTCTTCACCGCAATGCACATTTCACAGCACAGCTTCCACTTCGGACACACTGACGGACTGACTGCTTCTCTGCCACTCACTTCTACTCACGTCTTCTACTAACTTCTTCTACTAACTGACTCGCGGCCGCCGGCAGCGGCGCATTTATACCTGCCCGGCGCTTGTCTCCAGGCACCCGGCACATTCTGGGCGTTTCCCACGGCTCGCGCATAGTCCGGAACCGTCTAGTTCGGGGGGGAGGGAAGGGGCGCCGGCAGATGACGCAATCCGCGCGCAGCGAATTCCGGCATGTGATGCAATATTCGTTACACTATAGTTAGAGAGCAGAAACGAAGTAAATCATTCAATGCAATTTACCAACTATTTTGCAGGCTCACGACAATTTCGAGCTTCATACGTGATTTTGCATTTCGATATCGATTTCACATTTTATCGCATACTAAAAACATTAAGAAATATACTGTACCAACCGTCAAACATAAAATTACTAAGTTTTTCAGCGTTTGACCATTTCGCATTTTTAGCGATTGCTAAAATTTACCATCTCTAGTGATACAATACGGACCAGTACTTCTCTCCCACATGAAGTTTCTTTTACTATTGACGTTTAGTAAACAAATTCCTTAAAAATTTCAAAGCTACTTTTTGCTACGATTAATATTTTAATCGATCATATTTTTCTAGCTTCCAGTGCTGCATTGAAAAATTACTGAAATGTCCTCCCCTCATTAATTGGCGATTAATAACCACAGCTTATAAGCGCTTGGAAACAAAAAATCAAATCAAACAAAATGAACTACTGTCTCAAGATGCACCTATACGAACATTTACCAATAATGTATCCAGCCTCTTGATTTCGTTGTCTAAGGTCAGTATAAGAAATATTTAGTTTGAATTTAGAACTCCTGATATCTGCTTTATATACGAAGATGTGCAAGTGTTCTCGAACCAATCACTATTGAATTCTGATAATGTATTGCAATATTGTTTGAATTGGAAATGGAAATTATGTACTACGAATAACCATTATTAATTCACGGCTAAGCCCGTTAATTTACATGTTGATGTCTGAAATTGAAAATAATATTTTTGAACTTCAAATTGACAATCCAAGAAATTTTAGATAAAGAACTAGATTCATTACTATACCGAAGAAGTATAGGCGATCTGCTTTTAGCCTGCGTGAAGAAATATTCGAATCGGAGGGTAAGAAGCGAAAGGAGAATGAATGAAGAGAGGCTAAAGAAAGGAATGGGAGAGTGAGTGGAGAGACGAGTGGAAGGAAGAAGTGAACGGAGAGCAGTGAGAAGGAATAGGAAAGATGGTAAGAGTGTGTAAGATTTAGCCTTGAGAAAGGAAGAACAAAGTGGAGTGAAGGGAGAATGACGGAAGGGGAGCGGGTGAGATAGATGAAAGTGGCAGGAGATGAGGTAGGAAACAGGGAGCAACGGTAAACGGGAAGGAGGGCGGGAAGAGAGGGAAAATGTGAAGAAAAGGAGGACACGTGTACATGGAGAGAGAGGATGAGAGGTAGAGAGAAGAAATAGTAGTGCGCAGGAGAAGGAGGAGAGAAAGAAGAGAGACAAAAGTTCACATGAAGAGAAACGGCGGCAGGAGGGGAAGGAACAATGTAGTGGATTGATTTATTATTAGTATTTCGGGGCGCGTCAACTACTGTGGTCAATAGCCCGTAAGTGTAGCGCATGGTTTTGTTCAGGAGATGGCGGTGGTCTTCCCCCGCTGCATGGTGATACCTGGGGCCAGCCTACCGTCTACCTAGGCCGGCTAGCGGGGTTTTCCTCAACCAGGTATCTCCCACATGCGGGGTACCGTCCTAGCTGGGACAAGTTCTAAGCACCCATCCGGTCTCCCGGCATGTGTGGTAGTGATGCAGTGTACGTGTGTGTAAGGGGTGAGGATATGAGGTAGGAAACATCGGTCGCGATCCGTGGCCCGTTTGTTAGTGTACTGCTCCGGCATTCCCCTGGTATTGATCGGAGAAACCACCGTAAAACTACCTATCAAAAAGCTTCCAGCCGCTAGAATTGTCCTCCAGACAGCAACGGATTTCGAACAAGCTGACAAAAAATGTAGTGGAGAGGGAGGGCGGGAGGCATGGGAGAAGGGAGGAAAGAAGAGAGATTGGACAGGAGGAGAAGAGTGTATACAGAAGGCGGACGTAAATGCGGAAGAACACGAGATATAGCGTTGGGAGAGGGATAGGGAGGGTGGGAGGAAAGGAGGGGGAGGAGGAAGAAGAAGAGGCGAGGTGCAGCGGCGCCACGCGCTCGTTATTTGCTGTCCTCCCGGGGCGCGGGCGATGCGGCTTTTCTGCCTGCCGGAGGGCCTTTAACATTTCAAGAGCTCATTTATGATTCGTGGGATCGGCGCTGAATTTTTAATTTTATTGCATTTACACACCGCCGCATCTTCGCTTCGAGAGAGGCCCCGCTGGGTCCTCTGTGATGGAGAATGGGTGCCGCCAGGAAAGAGGTGCTCTGATACTCACAACATGATGGCAAGACGGAAACTGGACGAACGGTGATTTCGGAGTAGAACGTTTTAAAAACTCGTTCTGAGGAATAATGCAGCCATCTTGTGGAGACAGTAGCGGCCAATGGGTTGCGAATTAGGAGGGGCAGCATGTATGTCCGAACTATCGTATACATTTTACCTCATCAAATTATTTCTTGAACGAGGAAAAGTATGGCAAGAAGAGTGCAACCGATTTGCACGTATCGGGATACTAACCATTATTTAAGACAACGTTTACGTTTGTAACGGAAGATACAATAATTGTGCTCACGCAAAAATAAGAGATTGTTTTAAAAAAATATTTCCAGCAAACAAAACGGTATTTCATGAAATCAAACCAAAAGGTCGGTATTCTTAGCTTAGATAACATCCGGGGACACTGCTCAACAAACCCCAATAGCAGCTCGTTGCGTTCCATTGCCTCGCATACACTAGCTAAGGACGGACTCCCATTAGTCCACGATGCTACTCTTTCCAAAAACATTTATCTTTCACCTAATCGGACACTTACTACTAAATTGTCTAAAAAATTGCGTTGCTAGTATGCACAAATTAAGAATCGTTTTATTGCAAGTTTAATACTTTCTGCAACTTTTCCCGATGTTATTTTTTCTGGGATGGGCGTCTCTCAATAGAGCCCTTAAGGATTTTTTCCAAACTCGAGAAACCCCTGTCGTTCTGGCTCGAGTCGATGCTTTGTTGTTTCAAAACCATGCTTTAAAATTTGGGGGAACTATAAAATAACCCCAAGGACATTTTCAAAATTTTCACAAAAACAGCTCAAAATATTTTCTTTACATTTCTTGTAACAATAGAGTGAAATACACTTATAAAAGTGACAGGTCGTCTTTTCACTGTTAACTCTGAATTTTCGAAATTTGCCCAGTTTGAATTATTTCTGGCGTCTTCCAACAACTACAAAATTAAAGATAGAGATTATTCCTTCAAATGAGATTTGTTGTCCATAATTAGTCCTTTCGGTAAAGACATGTATTTTTTTTTAAATTCTAATAGTTTTCGACCAGTACTGCGCGCAATACTTACAATTTTAAAAAATAACAAAAACAAGATTTTCTTTAAAACGGCTCCAAATGTTTTCTTTAAACTTTTGTTGGGATAGTGCTACATACACTCTATAAAAAGCCATAAGTTTCTCAGAAACTCCATTGTTTTTTGTTTAAATGAGATCAAAATTCTGCATTTTCAGAAACGCTCAAAAGCAATTTTCTCAAAAATAGATCCAATTTTTTTCTACAAACTTTTTCAACGATAGTGCTAATTGCACTCTATAAGATGACATAGAATTAATTTTGCTGAATGTTTTCCCCCAAAAGTTACACAAATGTACCTTTTTTTAAATATCTCTTTAATATGCACATTTCCAGCGAATTGTTAACACAATTGCATTTGTGACTGAAAGTGCTCGAAATGACTTTCTTATGATGTATTTCGAAAATTCAATAGTTTTTTGTGGAAAGCGGTTGAAATTTCGCATTCACATAACGCTTCAATTCCATTTTCTTAAAAAAGCGTCAAATTTTTCAATGTAAATTGCAATTAGGAAGTGTTTTTACTCGTCTGTAATTTTGTTAAAGTAGTAATTCGTTACTATTAGGAAACCGAAAACATTGAGAAAATTAAAAAAAAATGTATTCTAGGCTGTCTCAGATGGCAGCTGGGAAGAGGATGGGGTAAGTCAGAATTGCTACCCCAGACCAAAGAAAATAGAAAACTAATAGGTGAAATTCTCTGCCATTCTGCAACACCTAGTTTTTTTAAATGTTTCATATGTCTGTTTCAATGACGTTAAACAAGGTGATAATTTTGGAATCTCTCTGCATTTAAAATTCTCGCTAATATTGCGCCGCAATCTGGTGTCTGAAGCTCATGGGCTAAAGTCTATTTACGATGCACAGTAGATCATCCATCTCTTCCCACCATGATGACGGCAACAGCTATTACTGGACGTAATCTACCTCCGTTACCACTAACTCAGAATTAATAAATGAAGATAATGATGCTTCGTACAAGATGAGCGCATCTGCTGCGCATTCATGATGTCCAACATCAAAATTTCTCTTGCAGAATCAATCACAAATCGGACCGAAACATCACAAATATAGGACTGATATCCAAGTAATATTCGTCCGCGAAAGATCATGTATCGCGCACGTATGACGGGAAGTAAAGGGAAAGCAGCCTCAGCCGAGGCCGAATTGACAAGAGCAAAGAAGAATGATACAAAGTACAGATCCAAAATGTTGACCTAATTTTATCAGCGGCCAAGGCAGACACACGGACTGCGGCATGCAAGCTAAAGACTCAAGCCGCCTTGTAGCTGTCAGGTTAGTGCGTCCCATTTGGAGACTTTTCGGCTGTTACACCCCATTGACCCTGTGCATTAGGGACGTGAAGGTTGCTTCCTGTTGTCAGTAGACGCTTCGTGTCATTGCGCAAGCCAAGAACTTATCAGTACAACTAGATTTGTGAAAGGAAACGGACAGTAGTTCGCGCGCCCAATTTGTTTCAATGTATTTCCTATTGCGCTGTCAAATCGTGCAGCGATGTGTTCGTCAAAGGATATGAATATTTTGTTATAAAACGGTGTGTGTACAAAACATAAAATAATTAATGTTAATTAACATAAAAACAACAAATATCATTTAATATATTTTTCTATACCTCACCTACGCCTTCTTATCACATATACTTTCTGGTACCACTTAGAGGAACCTGGAAAATATCGCTGTGCATTCGCGTCTCACTGGCTGCAACTACCTTGAAAGCACCGTTGTTCTTGAGAAACATTGCCTACAAATCATACATGTTTCAAGAGAGAGGTTTTCCACGTCGTAAATTTGAAAGACGTAACATGACAATTCTGAGGAGACTTCTACGGCACATGCGCTGGCATCCAATGACAGGATTTCCACGCGGCCCGTCTTTTATGTCGTCATATTGGGTAACACTTTACGGCCGCCAGCACTAAACAGGAATTCAACACTAGTACACAATGAGTATACAAATACTGAAAATTACAATATCAATAGTACCAATATAATATGGCAGGAACTAACGTAATTAAGTAACGTAACTGTTATGTCATGACAAAAAGAGAATTACCCATTTTTATACGTACTTTTTTTGCATTTTTGGTCAATTTCAACTAATAAGTCATATTTTTACCATTTTAAGTAATTTTTAAGACATTAATCGATTTTAATATATTTTTAATGGCACTTGCTTCAAAACCATATTTACGAGGTGCAACATATGTTCACCACAGAATTGCCTAGTAGCCTTTTCGAGTTCTTGTCATATACTGCAATATCAACCGTTGTGAGTACTATGTAATCTAAGGTTCGTGTGACGCCTATCAGCGCCATTGTCAGTTCATCCAATTTCGCGATAAATAAAGGCAGTTCATCCAATTTTGCGATAAATCTTTTAAAGAACAGTCCAAACCAAAAGCTTGCAAGCTGAGATCACTTGAACAAAATGAAGAAGCGTCGATTTCATCAGTAAAATACCCAACAGCATGAGTTGTTCACCTGAAGTGGTTTTGATAATATTTTACGTCATGTTTCTTTGTCGTTAGGGTATTTTATAAATATTTTAAGAGCATTTTATTGATCATTTTTGGAAACGTTTTAGATCATCAAAATCCTCTCCTAGTTATTACCATTTTATATTATGGTACGTTATTCATTTAAAAGTAAAATATCAACGTAAACACGAGCACAAAGCATCGATGCCAAAAACCGTAGAGTAAGCAAATGGTAAGCTCATGGCATCAATATTGATGACATAGCAATGCCTATGACCGGGAGGTCTTGGGTTTTAGTCCCGACGGTGGAAGAATTTTTGACACAAGATAGATTGGTGGATTTCTACCGCTGTCTGGATAATTCTAGCGGCCGGCTGCTCTTATCGTCAGTTGTTTCTCCGTGGTTTCTTCGATCAACACCAGGCGAATGTCGGAGCAGTATCCTAACAAATGAGCCGCGGACCGCACGCGATCTTTCCTTCCTGTTTCTCATTCTATCCTCACCTCTTACTAACACTTACATGCACTACATTACCACACATGTTGGGAGAGCAGTTGGAAGTTTGAAGGTCGTCCCCAACAGTGGGGCGGTACCCCAATGATGGAAGATACCTGTTTGGGGAAACCCTGCCTGCCGACATGGTCTGCGCCGGGTGTTCCCATTGGACGGAGGAAGATCATCGCCACCCCACCCACCTCCGCGATAAAAACATGGGCTACACTTGCGGGACTAATGATCTTATCAGTTGACCCGGCCGGAATCACTAATTATAAATAATCAATGTCAAAAAACATATTCTTCAATACATCGATGATGTAATGAAAACGATATTTTGAAAACATTAACATAATGTCGCATCCTTATGCTGTATTTGTTGAAGTGATGAAGTGGTGAAAAGCACTACTTCGCTAGCAAGAAGTCGCGGTTCGGGAGAATCGTATTAGAGGCATTTACACGCTGTTTAAAAGAGCACCTGTAAGAAACGTTTCTGAACGTGCTCACGGAAGAGCGTACACAGTACGGATGTTGCTTTGAAATCAACCTTCCAGATCCGCGCGCCTGGGGCTGCGGCGAATACGAAGAGCAAGGATGATGCTCAGTAGTGACACGTTCTGTTCTCCGACCGTTCCGTCGTACCTGATGTTCCCAACAGTATTTTACGCAGGGATGCTTTAGTCACTTTAAGGGATTTTAAGTTTTACTATCTATGAATCCTCTAGTAATATTTAAATATTGAATACGTATGAATATTTATTTGTTCAGTGGGTAAAATTGTATTAAATATAATTTGCGAATTTATGAACTTTTCGCTCATCCAATGAAGCAATGCCGTAATTGCTTAATTCTGCGGAAGAAGGAAAGCAGTTCAAACTCTGTTTCAAAGAGTTTCATTCGAAAAAATGAATTCTTATCCTCTTTGGAAGTGTGCCGCCAGATATAGGCGAACATTATTTTATCTCCGGCGCGGTATATTTGAAATATATGTTCTTCGCTGTTAATTAGCGCGTAAGAATTGTTATAAATAATTAAATTTCCAGTATGGCTCCAAATTTGACTTAATTTGGCTGCTTATGTGTCAACATAGGTTAAAAATATTGCGGTGACTTAATACATCTGCAGAAATATCTATAAACTGAATTATTATTTTAAGTTCGTGTGAGAACATTACGTCATTGAAATGTCTCGTGATTGTATAAACGCAATTGAGTAAAACAATGCATCAGTTGATTGTGTGGTGCTAGTGCAAGAAACTCCCGTTTTCGATAGAACTTAAGATAGATGGTTTCCATTCATTGATCTGATTCTGATAATTTCGTCCAATTATAGTGTTTTGTAACGGGTCGTGGGTGTCGGTTTAGCTTTACATTTTTATATCACGACTTGAATGATCTGTGAAATGGCTTGTACTCAGAAAGAGCCCCTTTAAAAACAATTACAAAACATTTACTCTTTTCATGTCAATGAATATTCACAGCAAACTGAGAAAACAAACTAGTTGCAGATAAAATGACGTAACTCTCAATTACACCACTTTACCTGTCACCAGACGTATAGCTCCGACAGCACAAACTTGTTTTCCTACGTATGTTGTTGATAATTAACGTACAAACGACACCGTTTGTTCTGTTAATAGAACGTGACTTCCTAAACACGAATGTCACCTAATTTGAACGAAAATATGCAGAATGGAGTTACATCACTTTAAGCTTTGATAGGGCCTTATAAGCGGGGTCATAAACAAGTGCTTAATCTGATTACGTATTGATTCACCTTCGATGCAATGTCCATCACGTTGCCGAATCATATGACGCATGCGTATGATTCCCGTCTTAAGTGTGTGCTTAAAACTCTGTTTAAGACCACTCCCTACTAGCCGCGTGCAGGCTCCCTACAAGAACTAGATCCCTCTGGAAGATACGTTTTCAATTATTCTGTGTTATCTAGAATATGTATGATTATTTTCTTATTTAAATTTACAGTACTGCTTTTGATCTGATTTTTCGATAGAAACATTCTTATCGCTAAGTCCTGGTAACAAAAAATTGGATAAATCTTGTTCCTGTGTATAGAAAATTACTTCCTCAAAAATTGCAAAAGTTTTTTTAGGCAACATCTTACAATTACAATATTGAAGATAGAGATTTTTTCTTAATGAAATATGTTCTTTAAAGATAGGTATTCAAAAGAGGTCAGATACAATTGGTCGAAAATATGAATAGTTTTCGCGAAGTTTTGCTTGAAACATACGCTTTTGTTTCTCAAAAAACTGCTAATTTTCTTCTTTAAATTTTCTCTTCGTATGTATCAAAGAATGATAAAAAATTGGTGGTACTCATTTTCAACAAACTCTCTGTATTTTCGAAAATTGCAAAAAGTTAACATTGAGTCACGCAACACATATTGAGGAGGAAGAAACGTTAATTTCTGGAATGATGAGTACGCATTCTTTGTTTGCATACGCAATCACTTCCAAGGGGCCACCTTCGGAAGAGTAGTGAGCGCGAAGAGGATTAAGGAATAAAGTTGAGCAGATAATCTTCTCCCCCAAACGTCACATAGTTTTTTGACTAAATAAATCTTAGTCTGAGTTCAAATGTTCTAAATTTTCGAACAGGGTCAGCTATGTAATTTGTATGTAACGTTAGAAAGTAATATGATATAATGTGATATTGAAGCATCTCTAATTAAACGGTATTTATTTGCGTCTGTACTTTTGCGCGTATATTTCTTTAACGCATTGCGCATACTGTAGGGCGCCAGCTGGCGAGCGTAGCCTACAGAACGATGGTCGATGCGGTGCGGAAGCAGAACGCTCAGTAGCACTTCCACTGCACTCTACAGTTTCCGATTTCCCTCTTTTCTCCGTCCACGTGGATGTTTTCATATCACAAAATGGCTGATCGACTTTTCCTGGAGTGTTATTCTCGTAATTGTGGCTGCATTGAAACGTTAATTGTTCTAATTTCCTAAACGAAGTATCAGTTGTGGTGAAGTTAAAAAAACGTGTTTGTGATGTTTTTAACACGAAGATATTACATTTGACCCTTATAAATTTGAATTCCTAGGGATCGGAATAATCGGAGTTCGTGTTGTAAAATTTCTTGTTTTCCATTTATTATAAATGTCCGTATTACTGTAATCCTCGCCGGGACCCAAGTTTTGTTCATGTTACGGCGAAATTCGTATTAAGCGAGGTTGTGCTAAAGAAGGTTTACTATGTATGGTTGGCGATATATTATAGTATGCAATTGTTTTGATATTGTAAGGTGTTATGTTGAGCGACAACTATTAGAAACAAGAGGATCTACGAACCCATGAAAAGTCCGGTGTTTAGGGGAAATTACTAATAAGAGGGATTTACTTAGCAGAGCAGAGAAAGCGGCATCCCAAACAATCCATATGTCACGACATCGTGTTTGTATTTAATCTTCCTAAGTACTGATTTTCTGAAGTTATCTAAAAATCTTCATAGTAGCTGCATTCTCTTTCAGCATAAAATGCTAAGAAAGAATGCAAAAATATCATTCTAAAAAATTAACGTTTCTTTCTCCTCAATTGACGTTGTGAAAAGGTTTTACGTTAGCTTGTACATTCACATCCATTTATTGTATTTTTGTCATTTTCAAACTATTTAAAACAAGCGTAATCTTGTATGAAAAGAGGCGAGTAACTGAGGACAATGTATTACCGTTTGTTTCTGAAGCGACGTTGATTCCACGTCACAAATTACCTGAAAGAAGCTTCGCCGAAAGTACTCGATAACACGACTCAAAGATAGTGGATCGCATATAATCACGGAACGATAGAAACACCGCATAAAGGCAAGGAATAGCGCCATCAATTATCCAGTTTCCCACCACCACAGTGCAGGTTTATCATTGCAGGGTTATCATTATACCTACAAATGGAAATTACCGTATTCAAAGAAACATGTGCATGACCCGTGTTGCACATTTTGTCACGCTGGTTTCAGAGTTACACAAAAGTGGACATTGTACTCTTCCATATATCGAGCGAACCCACGTAATGATTGTTACCGAAAAAACAATGTGCGTCGACGAATACGATGTGTGTTATTGAAACGCGAATTGCACAGTGAGCTATGACATACATAACTGGTTTTGCGCCAAGCGTCGAGGCAACTACAATATTTTCTTACGTCAAATGCTGTCCCGACGAGCAGCGGCATTGGGCGGGTGATACCTCGGGAGAGTAAGACTGTAAGGAGGAAGTTTCGACGCTCTGAAATTTTGAAGCTCAGACAGGTTACCAACATGACCTTTATTGTCGCCACTACTACAATTGTTAGAGAACCTGCTTATCATGTTTCTGGTGTTTAAGGCTGCCTGGTAGACCACACGCTCCGTACTTTTGTCAGTCAGGACGACCTCAGGCGTGTGTAGGAATTTTTGACATTTGCAAACATTCAATTTTTTTCGGCGTCTTCCTTCAACAACTACATTGAAGATTGACATATTTCTATAATGAAATATGTTATTCAAAGTTCATCCTTTAAATAAGGTCTCCAACAATTTTTCGAAAATGTAAATATTTTGGAATAAATTCCCGGGAAATACAGCCAATTTTATAAAATTATTTTCTTGAAAACGGCCCCACATTTTTTCTTTATAATTTCTCCTCGTATGTACTAAAGGACAGCAAAAATGTACCCTAGTCATATTCGACGAACACTACATTTTCGAAAATTGCAAACAAATTGCATTGCTAAATACATATAATTGTTGAGAAATGTTGATTATTGCTACAATGTTGATGATCGATTTTTTCAAGAAAATATGTTTTAAAAACTATGATCTTAAAATAAGATCATCTACTATTTTTTCAACAACAAAAATCGGTTTCGCGTAGTTTCAACTAGAATATAATGCAATTTATTAAAATAATTCTCAATAACGTCTCCACATTTTTTCTGCATTTTTTTCTAGACTCAAGAAGGGAAAAAATTGTGCAGATCTTTTTCGTTGGGTATTTGAAAACTACAAAAGTTAGAAATAACGCGAGAAAGTATGCGCTGATGTAGCTCTAAAACTTTTAATCCGAGAGGTGGAGTCGTCCCTCTCCCTCTGGATGATCAGGTGCGGCTTGCGGAGAATTCCCCTTCAGGTATCGCCCTCAGCGTGACACCGCCCTAGCCGGGACAAGCTCTCAACTTTCGACTGGTTTCGTGGCTGCACGAGGAAATAATGCACGAGGAAACAGGAAATAAAGATCGCACGTGGTCCGTGGCCAGCTTTTTGCGGTCTTGCTTTGGCGTTCGCCTGACGCTGATCGGAGAAACAACGGAAAACTACCGATATAGCAGCCGGTCGCTAGAAGTCTCCTCCGTGTGATTACGTCCAACTTTCATAACAAAATGTATTCGTACAGCGATGTTCCTATTGCATGTTACTATTGCATTCGTTTCATTAATGTAAAGTAAAATATAAGTGAGCGTGACTTCTATGTCCTATTTATAAATAAATACTCGAAAAATATCGAGTATGATAACATATTAATTCATAAAAATTTTAATACATAAAAGAATGTTAAATTATCTCTCCGTTTTTGCATTAATTTTTGTTTTGTTTGTATTGCTATTAAATATTTAACTTAACATGAATATGAACTTGATACGTTTCCCATATTTTAAATAAAGAATGAACGAGTTTTGGTTGTTCTTCGGTACACCAGAGGTGTAGAACATCGTCCAAAGTCCGGAAGTCGAAGGCAGGGTGTTCGCGTCGGCAGTAAGGAGTGCGAGTTTTCACCTTCTGATTGAGGTTTCGTTGGGTTTTCGCACTATCCTGATACTTATCTGAACAATCACTGATTGATTAATTAGTTTTCCCGACGATCAACTGCCACGGTCATTATTCCTTTAAGTTCAGTGCATCTTTTAATCACGGGAGGAGGCCATGTTCTCATCCCCGCTTGTGGATGAGGTCCGGCGCCGATCATCACGTCGGCTTGCCGGGTTTTCCCAATCCAAGGTCTCTAACCCTGCCGCGACGAGCACTAAGCTTCCGACTGATCTCCCGATATGTGTGATAGCACAGTGCACGTAAATGTGTTTGGGGGGCATTGGACAAGGGAGAGGAAGGATATATCGCGAGCCGTCTGTAGCCCGTTTGTGAGGGTACTATTTCGGCAATCGCTTGGTGTTGGTCGGGCAAACCACAGAAAACTACCGATTCTCCTCCAGAGAGCGGCTGGATTCTACTTAGCTATTTCGCTGGTGTCGAAAATCCTGCCACCGTTGGGGCTCGAACCTCAGAACACTGAACCATCATTACCAGCTACGTATCGCTCATCATAGTTACCCCTGTAATCAGTACCTACGTGGCTGCCCGGGAGACGCCACGTCCTAAGCACAGGTGCCAACGTTCCGGTCGCCATTCTGCGAATTTTCTCAATTCGAAATGCCTGTGCGTAGGACGCGGCGTGTCCCGGACAACCGAGTAACTTGTGACTCCGGCCGTGGGAGCATACCGTCTCACCCCTGTAGTTGCTCACGGAGGATATAAAAGCGCACCCTACTACTTCTCCTGGGCGCAGACACCCAACAATATTTAGATTGAGGACATTATTAAAGCCGCATACGTTTTTTAATTTACTTTTGTCTATTGAGAAGTTTGCTGCAAAATCACATATACAGTGAAGTCCTAAGCATGTATTCGCTTAACATAAATTTCGCCCTAACATGAAAAAAATTTGGTTGCAGGAAAGAAACGTAGTAATTAGATACATAGTATTAACATAGGATAAAATGAATATTTATAAAAGAACACAGTTGAATGTTAGGAAAAACTTAAAATTTGATACTGACATCTATTCTCTAATAAATTCAACTTTACAGTGTTACAAAATTATTAAATTTCTATGTGTTACATCCTTCAGACCAAGATCGCTACAGCACTACTGCCTCAATGATCTCGGCCATCCGGACCGGCTAGAAAAACTTGTAGTGTTTCTTTTCTAGTTCTAAAAATTTACAATGTAATATTAAATATATATATTGCTTTTTGAATGTTGTAAATTGGTAAATTGTAAGCAAGATTTGCATCGCTTATGAATGTAGTTGCAGTTGCCACGTAGTTGCACGCGATTTAAAATAAATTGAATAAAACACACATACACACACACAGATTGTTTCGGTACCTTGGAAATGGTATTAACGGGGATTTACTGGAACACAGTTTGTGTGCTTTGTGTTGCTTCGGCCCACTGTGCGCTGGAAATATCCCGCGCGTCCCTTCACCTCCAGTTGCCTTCACCTGACGCGCATGCGTGCCCGATGGGAAGGGGTTAGTCTGCTTCGACTGACGAGCAACTTCGGCTAAGGAGCTCCATCCTGACATATATAGAGAGCAACTGGTTGGATTTCTGTAGTAGTAGTCTATTATTTATAATGATGAAGTAAATTTTCAGTGGGCATTCGAAAAATGACGATTTCTCTCTCTGTTTTCGCAATAATAGTTTCTACAGCATTTTGTGGATTGATACCTATGTTGTTTAACCGTATATCCCTAATTTTATTTCGAGCTAACTAATAACTTAATTTGGTAAAGTTATCAGTGAAATATTTACAAATTGCAACATGCTCAGTTGTTGGTTCGTTGACCGCTTGCAACGTGAAACAGTGTGGAGCAGCGAAATTCGTTTTGCCATCTGGGACACGGAGAAGTAGCTAACAGTTTTCACAGGATTTATGAGATTCTTCTCTCGTCGAGCCGCTGCTTGTCATTTTAAATGTCAACTTTTTTTAAGGGTACGGTGAAGTAATATCCGGGACCTGCGGTAAAGTTTTCGTCGATAAATCTTTACGACCGTTCCCTTTCCCAGCGCCATGGAATGAATTGAGGGCCGGGGAACTGAAGCGAACTGTTCGCAAGAGGGCGAAGTAATTGATCACCTTCTCTACTTCGTGGACCTTTTGAATTTACGGCGTATCGCAGGTAGTACTTTCCAGAAGCACGAAACACAGGATATGGATACAAGGAGACACAACAATTGTAGTTGCACATGTAGTGGTGGCGGCAATAAAGTGGTAACCTCTCAGAGCTTTGTTATTTCGCAGCTTCGAAATTTCCTCCTTGCAGTCCTCTCCCGAGGTACGAACATATCACCCGTCACTTATTACATACAGTTTTTTCTGTTCTTTGACTGAATAAATCTAATCAAATCAAATATTATTTCACAAAAAACTGATAAACTATTTTACAGAAAATTAGATTATTAACTGATTAACAAGGCAAATATAAACAGTTTATTATTCCAATATTACTTCGGAACCTTGGATTTGGGCATTACAAGGCTCTTGAATTTTAGCACTTAGACTAACCACACTTCTTTATGTTGTACCCTGCCGAGGCCAGCGCTTTATTGCGACACGCACAATGTTGATTTACACATGACTCCAGCAATGCTTCTCTCCACAGGCAACTGCATACATGAAGGCTACACACATCAGTACCATTTTTGACTAAGCAATAAGCATTATGGCTTCAGTTTGATCAAACACCAATAATAGGAACATAAATTCATCGACATGTAAAAGATTCACTTCAAAATTTTTCCATCATACGTACAAACTCCATTGGATTTAATAGTTTTGCGACATGAAATAAAATGCAACTTTTTGCAATTACGTTTTTTGTTGTCCATGGACCAAACCTGCCTTCTGTTCCATTGTTAAACGAAAATACGGAATTTATAATCATAAAGCTATTAGAAAATTTGAATGCATAGATGACGTAGGAAAGTGTGTATCCTTTTTCTACCAATGGCCTTCTCGAAAGGACAAGGTGTGAATCAACATGATATTCCTGACGCTCAGTGTTAATTGACCCGTCTCGCCCAATTAGCATTTTCGACTTGGAGAGAAATCAGTTTGTCCGTCCCGCCGCGCGCCCCCAGAGCGCAGCACTGGGTGCGTGTAAAGGCGCGAAGCAAACAGACGTTAGTGTGTGAAAACATCTTAACTCCTACGTGAGATATTATTTCACTTTTTACTGTTCATTTTCCCATAGAATCAATCATTTATCTGTGAAAGTAAACCGGCCTAGATGACTCAGGGCATCAACTGATGTCACTGCGGCGCCTCTGATGGGGAAATTCAAAGGTCCGAGCCCCGACAGTGGAAGGGTGTTCGACACGAGCTGCATCGCTTGGTTGAATTCAGCGCGCTGTCTGGAGAATTTAGGGAATCGGCTGCTCTGATTGGTACTTTTCCGTGGTTTGTCCGATCAACACGAGACGAATGTCGGAACAGTTCCCTAACAAACGGACCACGCCCGATCATTCCTTCCTCTTCCTTCTCTTCTCCTTTTCTTACACAAAGACTAACATGCAGTACACCACCACACAAGATGGAAGATCAGTCTAGAGGTTTAAGATTGTCCCGGCTGGATGATTCCCCATTGGGAATACCTAATTTGGGAAATACCAGGAAGTCGAGTGTAGGTCGTCGCTGGATCTCACAGGCCAGTAGACAAAGAACACCCAAACATCCCGCGATTAAACATGCACTACTCATACGGGAAAAATGACTAAAGCAGTTGTCGTGCCCGGAAACTTTCATCAATCAAACAATCCAAAAATAAGCTCGTCGCACACTCCCCTTATCACTGACCGATCTCTCAGCCAAGTGGGCAGATGAGCGCGTCGCTCATTAATTTTGGAAGAAATGACAATTCAGTTCCTCGCCGCGATGCATCGCAGTTTGGCTGGCTGCACCTGGCATCGCACCTGGCTGCACGTGCGCACGCGCAAGACTCAAAATGTTTGAGAGCAGGGAAAGCTGTGTTATTTTATGTTTTTTACTGTAATTTTAAAACTATTTAGTGCAACTATCAGTGTTCTATTCAATAATTATATTGTGTATTCAATAATTATATTGTGTATAATTGTGTACACCAGACTTAGGTTCTATTGTTTACAGGATTTAAAGTAGGCAGTAATTTGCAAGTAATCTTGATGCATCGTAATTATATTTGCTCTCCCAGACTGAACGCTATTTCGAAGAGTGACGGAAAAGACTGGGCATCTAGGCAAAGTGTTCACACAGAGCATCTGAACTAATTAGAATATACTCTTGATATTCTTATCCGGCTGATATTCGATGCACATCCACGAAGCAAGTTTCCCTTGGTTGTCAACAAAAATAAAGTTTTATGGAAAAAACTCATTGCAACATGTACAGCAAATGCTGCCCTATTTTTCCTTAAAATCAATATTCGAATTGAAATATTTGTCGTATCGTGAGATCAACATTTGTATATCAGTGTTTAACTTTGCCGCCTAGTCTAGGTAGTGTTTGGAAGTCACCCGTAACTCTGCGTCACTGTGATACGCGTAATGCTGACCCGAAAGGAATTTCTTGAGGTGTAAGAAAATATTTAAATCGCTGAGGGAAGATCCGGTGGACTAACACCGGTCTAGCAGAACTGCTGCATAATCTGTTGTGGCCGAAAGTTACATATCTCGCAGGATGACACTTGTACTGAACATTACGCGTTGCTTATTCTGAAACGCATTTCGCAAATTCTGCTATTTTGCACAATAAAAATTGGACCAGCACATCCTGATATCTTTCCAGGTATGACAGGGATGAAGAAAAAAATGAACACATGCGGTTCGTGACCCATTAACTTCAGCACTACTCCAGCACTCCCATGGTGTTGATAAGAGAAATTGCGGAAAACTATATATCGACCCTTACAACTCTCCTCCTGACAACGGTTGCATTCGACCTAGCTCTTCGAATCAATCTTCACAAACCCGTCACTGTAAAGACTCGAACCCTTGAACCTGAGACGGCAATGCTACAGATGCAACGGTGTTCCCGCTGAGCTGTTGCAGCCGGTTCAATTGTTGAATTAATTTTAATGTTTATAATAGGCTGTCAGTGTCGGGATTATGAGAGTTGTGGGACTACATATATGTGAGACAACGTGCAGTATAATAGTTATTATGTTCAGTGACAAAAATACGCAGAAATTTGACTTTCTATCAATGTGTGGCTCTGGTTCTCAACCATTTCAGTACGCCTCCCGATAGCTCGCTTTACATGTAGTGCTTGCTGCTGATAAAACGCGGTATTGTCCCTTCCGCTCTTCACAATCGGTGTGGCTTTTGCATACATTAGCAACAAACGTGTTTTCGACATGAAATTGTTTTGGATGGCCACGTGAGTAGAACTGTTGGCCTCCACTGAATGTATCTGATCAACGCTCTGCATTCTTTATTGTCCTCCACTGAATGTATCTGATCAACGCTCTGCATTCTTTATTCGCTGACGAGATAAGTACGATGCTTTGTGGAGAGCGAAGTATGAAAACGCAATTTTTTACGCTGTTTTGGTTCATTTCCTCGCCACCTGCATCTGTCTCAACTGTGGGGCGTTAATAACGCACCCTGTTCATGAAACGTGTACCAAGATAAAGATCAGAAGTTCAACACGCACACATGCATTCTTAAAGGAAATACCTTCGTACATCTGTCTGTAGCGCTTATGTTTGCATCTGCCGCATCTGTCTGTACCGTGATATTTTCGGTAATTTTAACCGAACTTTGGCGATGGTGTGACCGTTAGCGTACCGGAGTGTTGTACCCAAGCTCGCGGGTTCAAACCCGATCGAAGCCGTGGATTTTTAGGGCGACAAAATCCTGCGTACGCCTTCCTTCGGAGGGGAAGTAAAGCCGCTGTCCCATGTTCGTAGATTTACTTGCATGTAAAAGATAAAGCCTAAATGACGCCTCTGAGCTAAATTCAAATCGCCTGTTTTTCGCCCAAGAAATACCTCCTTTCTCTGCTAGTTGATGAAAGGAGCGTAGCGAAATTTGCGTGGTCAGACGGAAGAGCGGGCTTGATGGCCCGAGTCTCGCCACGTAAAATAAAGCAAATTCAATTCAATTCAACTTATGACCAAAAAAAGCAACATAGATTCATTCTCAGTCAGTCTCGACAGGCTTACTGGTATGCCACACACATCTTTGTTACCTCAATCACCATTCAATTAGTATACACTCACATTCGATTCTTAGAGTTGAGGGATTTATGCCCGTATTACTTACGTGAGCAATCGTGAAAAAATTTTTTCTTGTAGTTTGTAACTCGCTATGCATTAAGCAGGAACGTTTTAGTGATTTTAAAGGTGTTTTCCAAGTCACTTCACACGTGGTTAGAGGGATTCCAACTCGATAAAATGTGAAACTCGTTCACATTCAGTAAGAGTAATTATATTTAATAGATTAATAATCATGATGAAGCAGGGTTTTTTCCCAATTATACGTAATTTTTGCTCTATGATTTATTAACACTGTGAATATTTGATAGTAGTTTTCTACTCTGCCTCATCACATAGAAACGGCAAAATGGCGGACTGTCTGGCAGATAGATGTATCTTGCTCATCATATTTTGTGCAATTTCTGTCTGTGACTCTTCAACGAACCCCCTTCCCATTTTAACAGAATTTATTTTTTAAATCACTGTTTTTCGCTTTGACTTGACGTGAATCATTCTTTATGTGATACAGCTATTCTTCTAGTTTTGTACATATTGGTTTCTCATTAATTTTCTTTGGAAACCACATTTCAAACATAATTGTTGATTTATGTTCTAACGAAATTTTGCTGTATTCAAAGCCTTCCAGAAATGGCGTTGCTGTCGAGGATGAGATTTACGTTGCGTACTTTGTGGGGTCGTAAATTCATTGGCGCACACTCGTACGATGCTGATGGGACAACACTGCTGTGCAAAGAGTCACAAAAGTGGTTAGCGCTACAGGACCGTCCTTGAACCATTGGTTGCCATGTTCTTCAAGCAATCTTTGCACGTTCAGAAAAGAATAGTCTCTCAGGTTCTTTCGATAGAAAAAAGTACAAAATAAGGCACCAGACAATGTGACTTATCGCGCAAGTAAATTATTAATTCTGGAGGTCAACCATGAATTACAATATTTTTTGCACAGAGTTCGTTTAGAGGTTGTTTAGTATAATTTAATATTGATAATTTAGTACAGAATAGAATTGTGACGAGTAGACTTCAATAGCATACATATTGTCCTTTTATAAATGAATTGAAACTTAAAAATATAACATTACTTTGTCGCATTTACACACATAGTATAGAGAAAGCTATATAATGCTGCAGCTACAAAATTCTATTTTTATTACATGGGGTAGAATATTTCTTGTTATCAAAGCTTACCATAAACGCTCGTTGCTACCTGTATTCCCTGTTCAACTCAAAATAATATAAGACCTAAAGTACGGATTCCCGAGTCCATGAAAATTGACACAGATTCCACTTCTTCCCCATAAGGCACAAACGCGTATTAACCTTTTTGACGTTCAATTAAATAAATAAAATGATGAAAGAAATTACTTCATAATTCTGATAATCGCAAACATTTAAATCGGAAAATATTCAATCTAAAATAACTTATTGTAATAAAGTTTAATTCCTTAGCGTCGAATGTCTCTTAAAGAATTGACAAAGAAGGAAATAACTCCGATATTTCACTGGAAATGAGAAAACAGTGAGGCTCCAACACTCTTTTTATGGCAATTAAAAAATGCAAAAGCTTTAATTTCGAGTTTGTAAAGAGCATTCAATATGCATAACGAGTATGGCTGTAGGGAAGGGCAAACTCAAGTCAGAAGTATTCGTACACGAGACACTCCTCTAACAACTATCAGGCAGTTCACCGTAAAGATATTTTGGTAGAACCAGTTTTAAATTTTAATTACTAATAATTGTGTATATCCCTTCAAGAGAAGGAAAAAGTTTAAGAGGTCAAAAAAGAGAATAAGGCACATAAAAATCTCAGGAATCCTAGAGAATCTCTTCAGATGTAAAGTATTTTGCAGCAAAATTTGTATTTTTTCAGTGTTCGTCCAAACCATTCATTTCAAGTCAAAAACTCGTTTGAACTTAAGAGGCCTAAGTTTGCAGCAACGATCCCACTTGGATTGTCCCTGGAAGTTCAAGAGGCTGGCCTCTCGTCGGGCGTAGGCGTCGGCGCGGCGTTGCGCGCGAAGGTCCGCGGAAATGCCTCGTTGTGACCTTCCGGAGCGGCGTGGGCGACGGCGTCCCCGCCCCCTCCTGCACTCCCCGCCACCTCCTCCGCCTCCGCCCATCCAACTCCTAAGGAGCCTCAGCCCCGTGCCCACACGCGTCCCCATCACCCCTTTCCCGCCTTTCTCCAAATAACCCGGCCACGGCTACCACCCGCCCCCAATACTGTCACATTAGCCACCCGTCCGCCCACTTCCCTTTCCTTCCTAGCCGCCAGGCCACAGTGTCACCGCCGTCCACACCTCTCGGCCATCCTCCCACTACTCCCTCCCTCTCGGCCTTCCTCCACCTCAGGAACGGCGTCGCACCCGCCCCCAATACTGCCCCAACCCACAATC
>BOPP01000170.1:342248-397180 GCA_017312745.1 Gryllus bimaculatus
GTCGTTGTTGTCGTCGTTGTTGTCGTCGTTGTTGTCGTCGTTGTCGTCGTCGTCGTTGTTGTCGTCGTTGTTGTCGTCGTTGTTGTCGTCGTTGTTGTCGTAGTTGTTGTTGTCGTAGTTGTTGTTGTCGTTGTTGTCGTCGTCGTTGTTGTTGTCGTCGTCGTCGTCGTTGTCGTCGTTGTCGTTGTCGTCGTCGTAGCCGCCCCTAATTCTACCGCCGTTGCCACTGCTTCTAGAACTCCGTTGTTCTCCCTTATGCGTAGGTATCGTCACAAGCAACGCCCCCGCCGCCCTCGCCGGCATTGGCCTCGCTCTGCCGCCGACGCCGCCTCCACCCCCTCTTCCCCCGAGTATGTCCACGCCGCGACCGCCGTTGTTAAAATCGCCTCCGCCCCTATCCACTACGGCTGCCAGCCCGCCTTGCCCAAGTTGTCTGACACAGTCTCCACCGCCTTCGAATTCCCCTTCCCCTTTGCCTCCCCCACCCCTTCCCTTTCGCCTCCGCCTTCTCCATCGCCTCTGCCTTCCCATCGTCTTTCCCTTTCCTTTCGCCTTCGTCTTCCCCTTCGCCTCCCCCTTCCCCTTCGCCTCCCCCTCCCTCTTCCCCTCTGCCTCCGCCTTCTCCTTCGCCTCTGCCTTCCCCATCCCCTTTCCCTTCGTCTTCGCCTTTCCCTTCGTCTTCGTCTTCGTCTTCTCCTTCGCCTTTCCCTTCGCCTTAGCCTTCCCCTTCGCCTCCCCCTCCCTCTTCACCTCTGCCTTCGCCTTCTTTCTCGCCTCTGCCTTCCCCATCCCCTTTCCCTTCGTCTTCGCCTTCCCCATTGCCTGCCCCTCGCTCTTCCCCTTCCCCTTCGCTTTCCCCTTCGGCTTCGCCTTCTCCTTCACCTCTGCCTTCCACTTCGCCTGCCCCTCCCTCTTCCCCTTCGCCTTAACCTGCCCCTCCCTCTTCCCCTTCGCCAACGCCTTCCCTTTCGCCTTCCCCATCGCCTTTCCCTTCGCCTTCCCCTTCACTTTCCTCATCGCTTTCCTCACCGCTTTCCTCATCCCTTTCCTCTTCCCTTCCACTTCCTCTTCGGCTCCGCAGTGGCGCCGGCGCCGCGGCGCGCGGTCTTAAGCGAGGCTGAATGTCGCCGCCGCCGTCGCGGAAGGCGCGGGGCAGCGCGCCGGTCACGTTCGAACGCGCCGCAGCCGGGCGCAGAGAACAATGAATAGAGACCAGATATTAAAGGGAATTCCCGTTTTCCCTCACATAAACACTAAACTCCGAATAATTATCATTCTTTACTGTGTATTCTGGTCACATGATTGCATCATTTTACCTCTTCTTTCTTTGCATTTTCCTGTAACATTGTCGTTTTCGAATCTCTTTCTGGACAACATATACAAATAAATAAATCGTTCGTGGCAAAAGAATAAGCCACAAGAAGTCGTGCATTATTCATACATGTTAATCTTCACCATTTTTGGCGAAGTATGTCTTGTCTTGTAACTTTGGATTGCCATCACGCACGAGATGTGTGGAAACAAGATAAGCCATATTTTCGTCAAATCGATGTATTGACTTTTACGAATACAGATAGGTTTGCCTTGAATGGTGTCGCGTATTTTGTTACTGCCTGACTCCCTTCATATAATCGTAAGGATGCCGATCAGGATGTCCGAAATCTTTTAGTTAGGAGTATCGTAGCGATCTCGGGCCGAAGGATCGTGGGTTCGCGTTCCGCGTCGGGCATGTTTGAATTTGAGTTCGCCTTTTTTAACCCTCTATCAGCACCACATCATGCCATCTTCACAGTTACCATACCGTTAAATGTAATAGTGGTCGCTAGTAATCTCTGTGTTAATGCGTGTTAATGTCTATGTGTTAGATAGCAACAACAAAAATCGTAAGGATCTGTCAAAACATCTTGATAGACAACTTTCAATTGATTCGCAAATGACAAGTCAATAATAAAATTGTTATTACCGACTCACACACACGAAAGAAAATCGCAGAACATGACCACAAAAAGGATTTTAATCGGAAGATACACAAGCTATTGTGCATTGTATCTGCCAAGAAGTGAGTCGTTTGGTGTGGCGAGCTTTGCCTTACAGACATCTGGTGGGAAAAAATGTAAGTAAGAGACAACATCGAATGTTGATGCGAGAAGTCCTATTAGTACGGTTTTCTAATTTTCATATTACTCTATCAATTAATCGCGTGGATCAGAGATATTTGAAATTAACTTTACTATCTATGAGAATTACAAAATTCGTTCCAATTTTTACTTTTTATTTTTGCTTTCTAAATTTCTTTTCATATACTTAGTATTACAAAATTGCGCAGAAAAGGTTAGCTGGAATGGATTTCATTGAAGGAAGATTCGGTATCGGATATCCATATCGCAGTTTGAGAGGCACCGAGATAAGGGACCCCCCTCTTAAGATAAGCAAGAGCAGAGGTTATACCACAAATTGCCATTTTAGAATTGTTCCTTTTTTTCACATTCAGTTTAAATCCATACAGAATAACTGGTTATTGTATTGATAGATTTTTTATTGTTTTTTGTAATAGGCTTAGATATAATTATTAAATTAAACTTAATAAAAATTATTTCGTTTGTTACAAGAGCAGTATAATTTCTTACATTCTATATAATACAAACAGCAGACAGGTTTAGTACTGTAGGCAATATCTACATTTTGATCATCACCTGAGAAGGAGTGTGTCTAAACAGAGTGAAGCAAAACAGTGTAAAAAAATAAACTCTCAAATAATTTAAAATGAACCACTGAACGCTACCCAAGTTAATAACAACTTCTCTAAGTGATCTCTTTTCCAAAGACACCGTGCCCGGTTATTGAACTAGAAAAAATATTTTAACTCGTCCAAAAAAAACAACAAAAAAAAAAAACGTAAACGAAAACAAAAATCAATTTTTGGTTTAACCGGTAAATTATTCTCATATCTAGAGATGAGTGAGGTGCAACAGTTCTTTGTATGGTGTACTTTTTTTTCTTTTACTTTTTTAAGGTATCTTTTCAACTAATATGGTCGCAAAGCGGTCAGTGTAATTTTAACATTCTTCCCCGAATTGAACATCATACTTTAATGAAGGCCAGTTTATTTAAACAGTATCAAGGCTGAATCTACGCAGTGACTGAGAGAGCGCCTCCGAGTCTAGAGTCAAATCGCATTTCCTCGGCCCGAGCCTGAGCACTTCCGCCCGGAGACCGGCCATTATTCTTTGGAGGGCTTCCCTTCCCTCTCAAGGCCTCTTGGCAGTGAAGAATGCTCTCGCGGCCCATGTGTCGTGTTATTTCTAACGGATTCGAGTGGTGACGCCAAGGTTGGCCTACTGATGGCGGTAGCACGCCGTACGCTCCCGCACCGGATCTAAACTAAAAGTGCACTAATAATTAAAGATGATGTCATTGCCAACAATATTATTTAATGCAATAGCAGCTTCTAGTTGTCGTTTTGTGGCTTCCATCTAGCAGACAACTGATGATGATGGCTAAGCCATCGATAGCTGCTATTGCATTAAATCATATTGTTGGCAATGACAACATCTTTAATTATTTTAAAAATGCCAAAGATATCACACCACAACACCTATAAAAGTGCACTAATTAGTCCGGTCGAATTCTGTCTTTGTCTGGGGGAGAACACTCGCCGCCGACTGCTCTGATTGGTACTTTCTCGTTGGTTCGTTGTTAGTGACTTCGGGCGCGTAAACTGCTAAGGTCGTCAGTCCCGTAAGTGTAGTCCACGGTTCTTTCCTTGTCAATGACGGTGTTATTTCTTCTCTGAATGCCGAGTTCCGGCGCCGACCTACCGTCGGCTAGCGGGGTTTTTGCAAACCAGGCATCTCTCACCAGCGGGGTTCCGCCCTAGCCGAAACAAGCTGAAAGCGCCCGACCGGTCTTTCTTATGTGAGGTAGTGTAGTGAATGTTAGTGTAAGTGCGAGTGGTGTTATAGGGAGTGAGGATAGGACAAGGAAGAGGAAGGAAAGGTCGCGCGCGGTCCCTGACCCGTACTGCTTCGGAATTCGCCTTGTGTTGATCGGAGAAACTACGGAAAACTATCGATCAGAGTAGCTGGTCGCTACAATTCTCACCACAGCGACTAAATTTGATCTATCTTATAAGCTAGAATCGAAAATTCTGCCACTGTAGGGACTCTAACCTAGGACCTCCCGGTCAGAGGCACTGCAGTGACATCAGTTGATGGAATTCACACCTCCCGGTATATAATTGGTGTAATAACCGTTCGGGACTAAGCATCGCAGCAGTTGACGCACGTGGAAACGCGAAATAATCGATCGCGCGATCGCCCATGACTTGCCATGAGCTTATCAGCAACTGGTAAGCCTTATCAGTAATTTGCTCGCTCATCGTGACGAAAATAAATGAATTTGTAGTCATACTTACGACTTCTGCAATATACGATTACAAATAGATACAACTCATTTCCATAAATAACACTTTTAAAATAAGAATTGTTTTGTTCATGACATGAACTTCTAGTTAACTATTATACATTGGGTACAGTTATTACACTTGGGATTCCATGGTCGGATTTTGCCGCGATAAAGTATTCATTTTGTTTGGTCGCTTTTTAACTACAACGTCATGTAGCGACCACTTTGATTGTTTGCATTTGGATACATGTAGGGGAATACGTCACGTAACGACAATACAAGGAAACGCAAACTGCCATGCCCGACATGGGATTCGAAACCGCGTCTTTTCGAGCCAAGGCAACTACGCCCCTGCAGCCGTCGCGGCCTCTGTTGTCCAGGCCGGCAAAGCATCCTTGGCCATTGATAAGTCTCTATCATCCAAGGGGCTCCCGGAACTTCAGGATAACTTCGTTGTTCGGTTGTTCGCGTAATATTTACAGTTTATTATCTTTATATTCTGAGGTCGGACCTCGATATTCGTTTCTAGTGGTTTTTCATTTCTATAGATTCATTAATATACATAATCCTCAACAACGTTTCTTCGTAGATTTGAGTTTTCCTCGCTTACAAAGCCATCGTGGCGATGAAGGGTAACCCATTACTCTTGTTGTATTGTTTTATTTTGGTACGTTATCCGTGATTTAGAAGAGAGCCATATACCGTACAGTCTCTTGGTGCTAGATCGTATTGTCCGATTTTCTTTAGAATGGGATGATTTGACAGCTAGTGCTGGTAACACAACTGACGATTCTGTGGTCGTTGTGTCCTTGAACGAATGGAGGAAGGAGAGTCTAATAAGTTCGTTTGCAGTTGGCTAACTTGTAAATAGTTACGACGCTCTCTGGCTGTGATGTCCTCGTCCGACGAAAATATAGTGCGCCACGAGAAATAATTGAAATTAGGAAGTGCAGAGTTTTGAGCTTCTGTAAAAATTCATTATTTTTTATAAAAATTACATTGAATTTTGTTTTCATGTGATAAGTTTTATGTTTATTTAAAAATCGAGTCTTGAATGTGAGATGCGTACTCGTGACATTGCACGAGTTTACTTCTCTGAAGTACACGTGAAATTCACTTGTTTCGCGAACTCTCACTTTATCCCATTCTTAAGAAAATTGTTCTTATACTATGGAAGGTGTGACGTGTTTTTTCAAAGCCGGCCTTGAGTTTTCATTGGTAATAACATTCTGTAAGTGGTTCATACGAAAATTTTTAGCAACCGAAACAGTCTAGAATTTCTAGATACAATTGTGAAAGTAATAAGACTAACTTACCTTGGTATCTTGGGTCGTTCAATGAATAAAGAAATGGATTCTTTCTTGCGGCCCGATGACAAGGAAAAGAAAAATTACGATCTGAAGACGAAATATTAAAGATAAAAATTGGGAAGTGGCTGAGAAAGAATGATGAAAATACGAAAATGCAAAAACATTGCGCACTGTTCGAAGCAGGTTCTTCCTCTAAGTACTCACGAACGGCAATGTCAAAAATTTTCGTTGTTCTCTTTAAACCTTCTAGTGCATTGAACTTTTAATTTACGATAAGCGACCCAGCCATTCCAGGCCACATCCTGCCGTAGTTTTCTTCATCGAGCTCTTATCAATTTGGTTTTTCAGATATCATTTATATAGTGTATGCATATACGTCACTTCTAAATGATTGTGGCATGTAGGCTTACTAAAGCTACGGAATTGAAGTTCCCACAGACACTCAGGACTCTTTCAATTCTGTAATGTTGCTGGGTACAATTTGGAAATCTAATCTGAAATATGGGTAATCTTATTTTAAAAAATCGCTGACTCAATATGTCACATTACTCGTATTTTCACAAAAATCAATATGACCTTATTGGAATATCTGTTTTTTATGAACACGTTTCATTGAGAAAAAACTGTATGTTCACATATGTAGTTGTAGAAAGATGGCGAAAATTGTTTATTTTTTTAAATTTTCGCCAAAACGCATGTTAACGAACATAAGATCTGCACTATTCCCTTATGCGACCTTTATGCTAAGGTCCCAATTTAATGCAAAAATATTGTGGTTTTTTAAAGAAAAATGGTTTAAAGGAAATTATAATTGCCTGTGTTTAATACAAAATTGAACATGACATTACATGAAGATATGTTTTTGGTGAACATATCTCATTAAGAAAAAATCTTCATTTTGTAGTTGTACGAAGACGCCGAACAAATTATTTTTTATTTTTTATTTCTGATAGGTGAGTCTGGAAAGGGATATAACGATGCTGAGACAATGGTCGAAGGGCAATAACTAACTACGACTGACGCCGACCGACCCTAACAGAAAACTACTCCACGTTCGACGTAATCAGGCAATCAAGCAATACTATCGGCTTCTACGCAAAAAATCTTCTCTTTCATTGGCTAATAAACTACTGATTTAGTATTCAATATTAAAAAACCTGCCTGGACCTGCTTGGAATAGAACTTCGGGATGCTGCGGCCAACTCAAAACTAGAAATACTGCAGCGATTTCAATCGAAAACTCTAAGATTGCTTGTGAATGCACCGTGGTTTGATTCAAATAAAACACTGCACAAAGACTTACATACACTCCCAATATACCAAGGAGACCAATTCAGTTTCCAATAATATTATAAATGCCTAGAAAATCACCTAAATTACTTAGCATTAAACTTTCTCGACCAAGCCAAGACTTAAGACAATAGTGCAGATTTCATTCCCTGGACCTCTTAAATAGGTTGGGTCATTAAAAACATGATATCGTGGCGTCGTATCAGTCGCCTTATACAAACGTACCAAATATCAGCCACGTGCATTTCATGCTCATGGACAGCGCTGGCGGAAGAGACGCTGGGCTGAACAATGGCAAACCTAGGGAGCGGAAGGGAAGGGGTGCCGTGTCGTGGGTGGCCACTTGTGAACCCCGTAGACCACTTGCGGTAACTTGGAAACCCCGTAGACAGGCTATCTGCGGAAACGCTTCGGCGGAAACAGCGAGATGACGCAGTTCCGTCAGCCGGCCCAGAAGGTAATATCAAAGAACCCCGGACCTAAACTCCTTCTTCTGATTCTTGGGCGCGTCGGTAGGAAGTCGTGTGGGTTGTGCGCGGCGCTGCATTTTAATGCATAGGCTACTGAGGCAGGGAACTGAAGCCGGCGTGCTACGTCGAGACGGGAGGTGCGGCATACTCGCTTGCATGCTCACGTAGGCTACTGGTGAATCACACCGAATAAGATATCTAATTATCAGGCCAGCGGTGGTGGTAACCAGGAACATTCTTTCTAGTAACGGGTCAATATTGTTTATTGTAATTATTGTACATAGTATTCAGGTGTTGAAGCATTTGTTTCAAATAAATACTCAATAAATTACAAACCGTTCACGTCTGTGATTTACTGCCCCGGCAAAGACGCCACAATATATATTGTACTGCTACCGAAAATTGTATGTTTTCATGATTGCCAGAAATGTAATTTATTTATATATTGTCTGTTTTTTCTGTCTTGATCATATTGTCTTTATATATATATATATATATATATATATATATATATATACAATTTATTTGATTACTACTGAAAATGAATTCATGAGAGACTGTGAATTCCCAGTTCCTTCACATGCCATTGTAAATCTGTCAAAAGATTTACCTATTATTCGGATGTAACAAATTGGAAATACAAATATATAAAATGAAAAAAAACGTTTGACGCCAGTAACTGACGAGGACAATTACAGAAAACTTATAAAAAAATATATATTAAAAATATCGCATTAGCTGCAGGCAAAGAAGTAATTATGGAGACCGAATGTAAGAACATCGCTGCCCACTTGCGAATGCCTGGAGACAAATGAGCCATATCAAACACACGATATTTTGTTAAGTTGTTTTGCCCAACTGTCTTAGCACGTACAACTTCGTAAATCACACCTACTGTACGAAACATTACACACATATTCGTATCCATTTGCATCAGCAGTTTGCCATGATAAAAAAAACTTAAAAAATAAATTCCTCGCTCGTCGGTTGTGAAAATGGGGGCGATGGTGTAACGATTAGCGTATCCGACTGTTATACCCAAGTTGGCGGGTTCAAACTCAGTGGAAGCCGTCGGAAGCCGTGGATTTTTAGGGCGAAAAAAATCTTTCGGAGGGGAAGTAAAGCCGGCTGTCCCGTGTTAGTAAATTTACTACATGTAAAAGATTCTCAAGCCTCGATGAAGCCTCTGAGCTAAATTCGAATCGCCTGTTTCGTCGCCCAAGAAATACCTCCTTTTTCCGCTAGTTGGCGAAAGGAGCGTGGCGAAATTTGCATGGTCAGACGGAACAGCAGGCCTCATGGCCCGAGTCTCGCCACGTCAAATAAGGCATCAATTCAATTCAAGATGGAGGCGAAGGACATGGGCTCGGCAGTAATTTGACGTGCGGCGCTTGTTAGTTGCCGGTTCATAGTCTCATCGATCGCTGCGGGCGCGAAGACAGCAGCGGAGCGCGACGCGGCACGGCCGACGCGCCAACACTTGTCTTCATCGGCGAGGGGGAGAGCAACGGAATGGGCCGAGAAACGATGCCCTGTGTTGTTATTCAACGCTGAGATAAGAGTTCTTCAAAATTGGGTGGAGTGCAGTGATGTAATCCGATGTCAAGATAACCTCGATATTGGCTAAATATAAAGATTTCCAGAAAAAGGAAAGATCGATTGAAATCGCAGAATTTACGAGTTCCACCACCAATCGGTTGGGTACATTAGTATGAACAATCGCCTTTATTTTAATTGTTCAATAACTTGGATATAATTGCGGTTTTGTGATTTATACGAGCATTCTGACGTACTGCCATATTTTTACAAATTAAGTAACGTCTCAAACAACACCAAGATAATGAAACTGTAAATGAATGTTTTTAGGGGAATTGTCTCTTTACTATAAGATATTGAACCCTGTGATTACGTTCAACAAATACAAATTCCTACCTTATACTTACAAATAGGTAACTTTCAATTCTACTACATCTTAATGGTGTTCAATGAAAACTGAAAGTAATCATCTCTTGATAGAATTAGGCCTCAAACCAGTTTCTGAATACTCTATGTGCTGCTTGTTGTTTATTTTTATTATTTCCATTGGCTGCCTGCGGAATGTTTTCGGGCGACCTGCATATATCATACCCTCGCAATTTTCCACTGAATTGCATCGCATTTTTGGTTGAATCCTTAGTGCGTCTCTTCTTTCAATTTTGACTTCGTGTCTTTATTTTATATATTTCAATATATCTAAACAAATACTCCAAATATTGCCAATAAATGGTTCTTCTCCAACAGAGAAAAGTTTGTTTAATAGTATTAGTGTCTATTGAATTTTCATCAAAACCCCCATTTCATCACAAACCTGCAAGAGTTGTAATTTTTTCGATATATTTCTACAAATTCATTGTTTTTGTAAAAAACAAAATTGTCCTTGATCGGCAGTGAACTCCTTAAAAGAGTTTAACATTTAAATCGACTACATTCTTAGAGATGGAGATTTAGTTCGTGATGAAGTCTATGTATCAATATTAAATCTTTAAATTCGTTTTTCGAACTATTGCGTGGAAACATTGTACCAATCAGTTTATTGAAGCTATGAGTATTTTGGGAGTAATTGGGCTTAGAAACTAGTCGCCCGCTCTGAAAATACTGGGCTTCTTGTTAGTAATTGTAGGTGAGTTGAGGCAGTTGGATGCTACGTGTGTCAGAATGTATACAGTATTTCATATTTCTTTGTTTGTTTCTTACATTGGATCTTACGTTCACTGTTTATTGATCGGGAAGTGCTCCTTTGCGGTACGCTTACGATATGTACTGCCAAGAAGTCATGGACACATACAACAAATGAGTAATGCAAAGAAAACAGAGCACTGGGTGGCGGCATGAATCAACGTAGCTACCCACCGGGAGATTGAGAATTACTCCAAGAGTATTTACCTGTAAGTTTCCATTAATACTACAAAATAATGTATGCAAGTGGGACGAAAGGATTTTTGGCATTCTCATTTCAAAATGCTCTCGTTCAAATTGCGCCACCATTTCATTCGTACAAAGACCTTTCTGTTCTCGTTACGTAAATATCTTAATGTATACTTAAATTTTTTTAAAAAATTCTGGTTTCCGAGTACTTTTGAGTTGGATGGTGACAAATTTGTTTCGGAGTTTTTTTCAATGTTCAAGTTGGAGCTGCCTTTCTTAATGCCAATTTTACCTCAATTGTAGTGCTAAATCATATAATGTACAGTTATTTTTAAAAATGTGTGTTTATTAAATTGAATTATAATTTCTGTCATACCGACTGATTTTTATTTCGCAAGGGAAGGCGCTGAAGTGTTAGTAGCGTAGAAAGTGCAAATACATACGGATTACCAATAATACAAGAAAGTTTATGTTGTTGTTGAATCAACATATTTAAAAAACGGAACAGGAATGGTACGAACACGAACCGTTGAGGCAGTGAACCACCCGGGTCGTCTGAACGCTTTGCGACCTCATACATTTATAGGCAGTAGTCGAAAAGGCGATAGTCAGGGAATGGGGAGCAACGAGTTCCAAGAAAGTGCTATCGATGCGGACGGTTATCGGACGAATGTGGTGCCGCGGAGATGGTGGTGCTGGTAATAATAGCGTGGTGATATTGGAGGTGGAGCCTGCATGCGGAAAGGGCAGAGGAGGTGGCGGCGGTGGTAAGGGACAGAAACGAATGTGGTGGCGCGGGGCACGGTAAGACTGGTGGTGGTGGTGGTGGTGGTGGTGGTGGTGGTGGTGGTGGTGGTAGCGAGTTGTCATTGGTGACGGTCGACAGGGACAGGGACAGACGAAGGGCAGGGGGCTGGGGCAGAGGCGATGGCGGAGGTGGCTGTCTCCACAAGAGTCCCGGCCGCAAAGCGATTTCGCGCGTGAAACTTTGATGCGGCAGCTGCGCAGGTGATAACTAGTTCCGCAGCGGGGCGGGGCGGCGCGGCGTCACGTGGGCACCCCGGGGGGCTGCGGGAGGGGTATCGGGAAAGTTCGACGCGGCTGCCGCGAGCTCCGCGCGAATGCAAAAGGAGGGGCCGCATAGCTCACCGCGTAGTTTTGTCTCGCCGATGTTCGCCGCCTGTTCCGAAGTGATGGAATTGAGGAAGGTTGACTGAGTGTGAGGAGTTATTTGGGGATCGTTGTGGCAAAGTACGATATTGTGATTAGAAACCAATCGGATTGCCGTGTATTGCCAGTGTTCCATCATTAGTGTGAGTCACCCGTAAAACCAGGTGGCAAGATATTGTCAAAATTAGTGTGGAACTAGTTTGTCACAACAAAGCTATATTTTTAGAAGGTGCAGGAGTATCTTTTGTACAATCTTGAGTAAATGTTTCGTTGCTTGATTTTTTTTCATCTTATTTACCTTTGGTTCAGAGGTTTTCCGCTACAAAAAGATTTCTTCATAAGCAGTAAATAATATAAACGGACTGGGTTGCTATAAAATGTGGCGGTATTGTAACGACATCTGGCGGCACAATTCGGTGGTATTCGCGGCGCGCAATTTGGTTTCGTATATTGAGTAAATGGTGCAGGAATTGACGGCAATCGCTCTTGCACGTTTGTGCAAGCTCACGTGTGTGGAGACGCCGGGTAGGCATGCACAACGTCGGAGAGAACGAATGGGGTTCAATTGTGAAGGCATTGTGTTTCTAATAAATCCAATATAAATCAATAAAATAAATCATAAACACTGATTTATTGCGAAGAGTATGTGGCAAAGTACTAAATTGTGTTTAGAAACCAATACATGAGGAAAAGATATACTAAAAATACAATATACGTGGAAGACGAATCCTGAAGAGATAAGGCCCAGCTCTGTGCTCTCGTCGCAGACGAAAGCCCGGACTGCGCGCACGGACGTACTGTTTCTGGAGAAAAAAAAACAAGCATGGGCATAATCTTTGATAGACACTCTGTTGCATTTCGTGAATGAAGTAGCCGACACTACTGTAACAAATACAAGGGAATTTAAATTGGATTTCTCCGTAGAACGTGGCAACCAGTGGCAATAGAAAATAGCCCAAAATATCACCTAGTAGCCCTAGGGCTCCAGAATCTTAAACCCTTTCGTTTCTGCACACACAGAGCTGAATCTTGACCAACGGGCTTGGTTGGAAACATTTGAAATCTCGAAATTTTCCTTCCCAAGAAGTAAAAAAACCTATTTGCATCTGAATACGAACTACAGATTTAATTTTAGTATTGCTGATAATATATCGCCCATCCCGCCCTACTGCTAAAAAAGAGAGCTCCACCGTGAAACTACATTTATTAACTGTTTATTCAAAATTTGTCGGTATTACTGAACAGAAGGGTAATGAGTTGATATTACTGAATTACATGAGAAGGATAAATAACCCATTGGTAATTCCCAAGTGAAGTTTAAACTATGTATGCTTTCTGAATAACATTTCTACACTTTCAACTAGCCTTGCTAATTTACTTCATCCAAACACTTTAATCCTTTCAATATATCTACACCAGTGTGCCATACTTATCAAAAGACTGCTCGTAAATTCCGGTGGAGCATCTCTTCTTTTTAAAATGATATATACATTTTAATCTACTTAATGTAAATATATTTAGAATCCTATGTTATTGTTGACTTATCAGATTTTCTTACCAGTGCCTCTGATCCTACGGTTCGAGCCCTGACAGCAGGGGGTTAGCTCGATCGAATTCAGTCGTTGCGTGGAAGAGAATTCTTGCCAGCAGCTCTGATCGTTAGTTTTCCGCGGTTGGTTTTCGATTGGTATTGATCCAGCGTTCTTTCATTCCTCATGCGCGTCCCCTTCCACATCCACACTCACACACACAAACACACTTGTATTCATTACACTTCTAGACATGTCGGAGACCAGCGGGGAGCTTAGGGTTGGCCCCAATATCACACTGTCAGAGATAGAAGGGGGAGGAAACATCTCTAGCCGACGCGACGTGTAAATTGGCTCCGGATCTCGTGTACCAAATGGGAGGAAATATACAATTTCCCGTTATATAACAAACACTTCACTTAGGAGAATAATTACCATAGCGGGTGACGCGCCCGGAAACAAAATAATAACATATCAGTCAATTAAATGTTTCTTAATGCGAATTAAATTTCCTAAGATTTTCGAAAGCACTGATATATCACTTTCTGGTATTATTAGTTTTCTCGCAAAATTACAGTTTATTATGATATACAATTGTGTTTTTAGATGTTCATTGCATTTTTTCTTACTTTATGTATACTTTATCTATATGATTCCATGGTTGAATATTCATCTACTCGATGGAAATTCCGCGACTGTTATTACAATTGCAGCCATTTTGGCCATTAGAAGGGCAATTCTGTTGTGTTTGCAGGTTAAGCATCGACCCGCATGGAGGCCGGGCGATCTACACAAGAGCGTCGGATCGAGGAAAAGTGCTGAGCTGAGCCGAGCTGAGCCGGGGCGTGGCGGACGGGAAGTTAGCGAGCAAACTTCCGCACCATGGTCACGCGGCCAGAAAAAGCAGGTAAGCGACCTGGCGATCGATCCTCGCCTTTGCCTGACGCTTACACGGCGTTTCCAGGATATTTTGAGATCCGGTCCCGCCTATTTACAAAATGGCTTGACACCGGTGTAGTGGAAAATATATTGCGATATTGTCTCCAGGGTTTGGAAGATCGTATACAGAAATGTTGAGTTTTGTACAATAATATGACAAGAAGGGATGAAATAATATATGTGTAAATGTTCTTACAATATTTATGTTATGTTACATTATTGATGTCACAATATGTTTCACTCACATATCAAGAAGTTTACCCCGAGCCAGCTAAGAGAACTATATTATTTTAACCACTAACACTACGAATATGATAGTGGATAAGTTTAAATGCTTGTACCCAAGCAGACAAAAATTGTCATTTGTGAAGTATTTGTTATACATACATACACACACAAGACATAAAAAATTTGATATCTTCACTCAGGAATAAACTAAAGTGTATAAGTGGCAACCCGTCAAAATATTGATGATAACAACTGCTACTGAATGGCAATGTGTTAGTAGAGCAATGTATACCATCCAACTGCTCAATTGCTGAATTTCGAATTACTATATATGTAATACATAGAGGAAACAATCAAACACTGTTAACAAAGAATCATACAATTCTACAGGAAATTAAATGTCTCGCAGCATTGCCTCACTTCATGACAAATATTGTAAAATACCAGCATTTTTTTAAAATATACGGCAAATTCGATTCTATTGTTCTGATGAGTGATGAGCTCTGCGGGGCTTATGAGGCATAAAAGTGTTATAATAAAAACAAGTGAATATAAACATATTACCCAGAATTTTTATCGATAAAAATCTTGTATAAGGGAAACCTGACTTGATGTTGTTAGAAAAAAAGAGTTTATCTCCAGGAGACTGGGCTAATTGCAAACGCACGGTTTAAACTATGGTTTTGATGTTGATTTTAAATCTTTCATCCAAAATCATAAGAAATTACCATTTTCATCGTTAAATGGAAGTATTATCCCCCACCTGTTCTTCTTCGTTTTGTAATATTTATTGTAATTTTATTTTTTTAATTTTAATATATTTGTTTATAATATAACCTATGACAATTTTTCTCATCTCATATTTTCTGTTCTTTTTCAAATTCTCTTGTTGTTTATTTATTATTTTTAATTACATACTTATATATTTCATGCTTTTGATAATGTTCTACTATGATGATTCATGACAATGACTGAAGTTTAAAGCAACTAATCAAATGAACAAATAATTTGATAACTTTATTTATAACTTGATACGAAGATAAAAAATGATTAATTTCTGCACGCGTATTATTGGGATGTAATCGCGGATATCCCGTTCCCCCCCCCCTCGATTCGGGAAGAGCAACGAACCGCCCGCAGTCTGCTGCCACTTAACGGCCCAAGTGTTTACAAGCGTCAGGGTTGGGTGCCAGAGAAAGCATTCCAACCGGACCAACCGCCTCGAAATGTAAACACCGTCACGCGAATCTTTGCACACACAAACATAGGAAAATCCCATCTTAGAAATAGCTATGCGAGGACGGCATGTCTCCTAAGACACACAACTTTGAGCCCAGCTGAGAGGAACCCTGTTAACGAGGAGATCCTTAGTAGTAACGTTGCCGCCCACGTTTTCAAAAGAACACTGCAGCGACCTAACAGCGATCGCTCTATCAGAAAATGAAATTCTTACGGACAAAAGGAAGACAATTTTGGAGGGATGACAGAGCGTCTTAGGTGGAAAGTAAGAGTATATTCTATAATCCCCGAGAAAAAGTGATTGACTAATTAGAAACGAGAAACACGGAGAAATTACTTGGGGAAAAGTGAGGATTTCATGCCAGGGCGAGAAGATTCCTGCGTAAACCTAGAGAGACTGAGATTACAGGCGAGAAGAGTTAAGGAGCCTCTGCACGGGCAGTGCTTCTTGCGGGCGGGAGTGGCGGCAATGTCGTCAGAGTTACTTTAAGAAGGGACCAGTTTGACAGGTCGAGAAACAAATGAATGTGGTGTAGAGCGACGAAATTGGAAGGGATGGCGATGAAAACCATTTACTAATGAGCTAATTAAACAAACGCATTGAGGAATTGAGTTTATTGACATAAACCACAGTTATGTTGTCGGCAATAGCCTAACAGTAGATGTCAAAGCGGTCCTTTCTTATAAAAATCTCTCTATAATTTGCGAGTGGTTAAACATCACCGACGACAGAGTCGTTAGCCTACTCATGAAAAGACACCTCTACTCGAAGAAGCAGACACATGATCAACGCACGTGTTGCATGACGTGACCTAATATTAAGATAAAGATGAATTTACTTGAACTGTAATTGGGTGTAACCCAATTTATTAATATTACGTATAATATTTCATTAATATTACGTATAATATTTTATTAATATTACTTATAATATTTTATTAATATTACGTATAATATTTCATTAATATTACGTATAATATTTTATTAATATTACGTATAATATTTTATTAATATTTCATATAATATTTTATTAATATTACATATAATGTTGTTACTTAAATCGGTCCCGTGGTGAAGACGGTAGCGGCAGCAGTCGTCTGCGCCGAGAAAGCTGCAGGTTCGAGTCCTGCGTAGACATGGTCATATTTGTGATAGTCCCTTCTCTCCTTATCATCATCCTATCATCTCATAATTCACGCTTCAAGGCGTAACAATACTGTCGTACTGCGGGATATAGCTGAAAAGCTGATCCTGGAAAAATTACACACGTTCATCCTGTAACGCGCTTTGCAATGTCCTATACGCCAATAGTAGTAATAATAATAATTATTATTATTATAATAGTAATAATAATATATAAACTTATGATTCAGTAAACATTAAATTACACGAAGAAAAATAATATAAGACCGCACTGCACTGTTCATCACTTTATTGCACTTCACGATTGGCACTTAAAGCAATTTCTTCATCATTTCTCTGCTCTGCAATGCATGAGACCACACTTCACTATATAGCCTAGTATTCTTAGTTAAAGACCTCATAAACTTAGAAATACCCTAAATTAGTTTCCTACACTGTTTAATGCTTCGAGGATAGGGTTAAATGTTTTTTGCAAGCAATCTATTCCATTCCGTTATTGTTCGATTTGTGAAAGAGAATTTCCCGACATCCGTTCTCTGCAGTCTTAAATTTATTTTGTTCTTGTGATCCTCTCTACTTGTGTACGTAGGAATACTAAGGCGTCAATTGATTTCTTTCCAAACTGGTTGACTACTATAAGCTTTATATAAAGCACAGTCTTGCCATTCGCTTCTTTTCGAGTGAATCCCACCCTGCCATTTTCGGGTTCCTGCAAGTAAATTTAACTGCCCTACGCTGAATACTTTCCAAATTTTTACACTGCATAATTTTGTGCAAATCCCAGAAAAATGTCACATACTCCATTATCAGACGAACAAGCGATAAATACGCAATTTCCTTCGGTTTACCGTATTCTTTTTTAAGATGTGCATTACAAAGTGAATAGATCACCAGACTTTCCCTACAATAAATTTTACGTGACTTTTCCAGCTCAATTTACTGTCGAAATGGATTCTTTGGTACTTGCACCATGAAAAGATCGGAATAATGTTGTTTTTCTGTAATTGTAACCCCTGGTAAAAGTGATAGATTTGCTTGAAGAGCATACATGCCATCATTTTCCGTCCACTAATATAACGCATCAAGATCCCGTTGCAGAATTTCTTCGTCTTTCGAATTCATAATTCGATAATTTTTCTAATCGTCTGCAAATGAGCCAAACATTTGATATTAAGTGCATTGGAAAATCATTGACGAACGCTATAAATAAATGAGGTCCAATGATACTCCCTTGTGATATTTCTGACGTAACTCTTGCCCAATTCGGACTTCCTGTTTCCTATCTCGCAGAAACTCGCTAATCCACGTCACCACCCTGAGATCGATGACTAAATTCATTAATTTGTGAACAAATAGATCGTGTGGAACGACATCGAATGCTTTGACAAAATCTGCAACTACTGCTTCGACTCTCCCGCCCGCGTTAATTTTATCTGCTAGATCTTGATTCCACTTTCCCGTTCAATATTCTGTTACAAGAGACTTACAAGGCTACAGAAAACGCGAACCAGCATTTGCGAGCAGTTTGCGAACTACGTGGACTGTATAGTAATGTGCAAAGTGCAAGTAAGCATTGAAAAAACAGTATTATCAGTAGGATTCGAATTTTAGGCTCCAAAATGTCCATTTTGGGAGCCTGAAGTAAGGGAAAAGAAATTGGGCAGTATAAATTGAGAGGAAAGTAACATTTCAAAAAATATTATTTCATTTAAAACTATGGGCATTCTTTTCTGAAAGGCACTGTGAAAGCATTGTGAAAGGTAGTTCTCCTAATACTGTTACTTCTATCAACGAGTTGAAAACCCACTCTTCGGACAATTAGTAACTCTTCTGACATTTTGCTTAAGTTAAACAAATGAATGCTTGCTTCGCTGTTTGCAAAAACTGGTTCATAAAAATGATTTCCATAAGTTACAAACAATCGAATTACATTATTCAACGCCATTTAAAGGTTTTCATTGTTTTCACCGTCCTATAACTCCAATAAAACTCGAGTGAGACATATGTGAACTGAGAGGGCAGTAAGATCTAAATTGGTTGAAGTTTATCTAATTTTATAGCACCTAGTTCAAGGTTAGCATCAATATCAAAGTTGAGAATATTTCTAGACATTAAAATTAAGGAGTAAGCTGGATTGTAACCTAATTTGAGCCATTCGGTAGCAATAACCAACACTGAAACTACTGATGATGTTCTGAGGTCATAAATACCAGAAGTGTCTCACGTGCATTTGATTAGACTCAGAAACAAGCTTGTTAATTACTGTGACATGACAATTGCTGGACGCTGCTACACGAAACGTGCAACACAATCGTCGAGCGTGTTGCCTAATGCAATTGACATGACAACTCTGCAACGCTCAGCTAAATCTATTAACCAAATCTAATCAAATAGAACTTAATATTGTATCATTTAGATAATATGAAATAATTCATCTTCTTGGACGATAATATAGAAGATAGAATAGAGGATAGAATTGTTGATTATACAAATGTCCAAACTCAAAATTAATGTCAGAAACCCAGAATAGATTTCCGTAGGTACATGGGCTCTAGCTGTCCAATCCAGTGGATCGACAAATGAATTGACACTTCACCCAAATTTCCGGTTATTTTGATTTATAATTTATATGGAGAAGACATTCAAGCTAGCTTTCAATGTTGCTCTAAAACCTAGTTTCTATATGAAGTTTGAACCGAACACACAGGATTCAACATGACTTTTAAGTGTATGATTTATGTATGATATACTAAACTAAACGTATGTGTCAAGAATTGTTATTATTATTATGTTACGAATTGGCAATTACACTTACATGCAATATATAAAGAATTGGTATTTTACAATACTGGTTGATGCACATTTAATATTTCTCGTTATGGCAGACCGCTGGTTGAATGCAATGAGTGAATAACATGAAATAATAATTACCATTAGACGTGTTTCTCGCATTTCTCATACGTATCCACACCGGTACACCGTTCATCGATACATTGATATGTTCCGAGTAATCGTCAACATGTACGACCGACTTCGTTGTAAACAGTGTACTTATTGCGACGGTGCTACTGCTCTAGTCAGGCCGATAATTTTTCTCATCGGGGTATATACGTAATAACATAAAAATAACACTAGTATAAGTATTAACATACTTATACTGGTGTTATTTTTATGTTATTACGTATATAATTTACGCAATGTTATTTTTATGCTAACAAACTAGTATAAGTCATCCTCGAGTACTCTGTAGGTCTGTTTCTGAATTGACGGAGGAAGTGCAGGACCACCTTTCATCATGCAAAAGCTGCCTCGTTTTCGGTTATTGAGTTTCCGGAAACGAATCTCGTAGTAAGATCTTTTTTGTACCTTACGGAGGCAAGAGCCCTTCAGAGACCCTTCTGAGAGCTTCTCCCACTGAACCCAATTAGGTTCCACTTCTAAGTACTAATTACAATGGACGAACGGCGGGTCGGGTGGGTATCGTTCTCCTAAAGGGGAAAACCGGGAAGAGACAGAGAGTGAAAGTTATAAAAACTATATATAGTTCGAGGAAAGGGGGCGAGAAAAAAACATGGCTATTGAAGTAAAATATAAAATGACTGAATAATGTCCGGGATAAGAATGATGAAGGAAAAACAACAAAAGTGTTGTTTCTAGGCAGTAGATATTTTCGAGGTACAAAAACGACTCACGTGTTCAAAATGAGATTCGCACTTGCAACAAATGTCCAAAGAGGTTATGTGTCCCAACTGTAGTTTCTTGACGAGAATCCTCATAGCTTAGGACTGTTGGTTGCATGTGTACACATTGTATTGTGTAAACTCGTTAATAACTGGTTCACGTATAAGCTAATGAGAAATTGGACCTCATGAACATGAGAAAGAAAATTTGACTGAAACGTTTTCATTAAAATCATTTCAAAATTAGTTGTTTTATCAAGGAATGTTTCGGTAACATTTAGAACCGTTTTGAGGCGCCAGGGCGCATACGGTTGGGCGACTTTCAACTTTCTGAGAGAAAAAAAGTCGTCTGTTTGGGGTGAAAATTGTAGAAGTTGTCCTATTAATTTGGGTAATGTCAGGTGCTTTAGGTTTCCCCCTTTCTCGTGTTTTAACTGTGTGTGATTCTTAATGTAATTTTTAATGAATTTTCCCCACCAAGTAAAGTAATTTTTAATGAATTTTCTGGCCGCTTTTTGTGTTTTAAATTATACGTCATGAGAGCTCATGATTTTTTTCCCCTCTCGTGTAATTATACTCTTTCGTTCCCCTTCCTTGTGGATTCCCTTTAGAGAAAAACGACAAAATAATTTACAGGTGCACATAAATAGCGTCTCAAGTAATTACGGCGATTACCCCATCTCCAGTCGTCTACTTTTAAATATGGCTGGCGCCATGTGTTTCCAAACGAAAATGGAAAACCTTAGTCTTTGGAAATATTAGCGACAAATATTAACACAAGTAATCTGTAAAAATAACATGAAATGTATTCTGTTAATTTCATAATGCATTATAAAGATAAATAACAACTATCCGTAGAATGTAAGAATTCAAATTCTTTATTGTCATTTCATTTCATTCCTCACGATATCCATACTCTTTTTTTTTTTTGTAGATTTGGGAGTTCCATCCCACGGCTAGACGAGAAACCTTCCAGACAATTCCGCCCTGTTCTGAATCCATATAATTTGCATATTATAATGAGAGAAGCCAATTCTAGGAAACTATACGTTCCACTTTTATCGGACCATATGAGGATTCACTGTCACATTAGTTCGAATACACTTAGCAGGTGCGTTAGATCAGGGTAAACAACGGTTCCCTGCGACCGACCGATAGGTCTTAAGGTTCGAGGAGCAGATTCATCGCTAAGTCGAGTAGCAGATTCATCGCTAGCGCTACTTACCAAAACGTTGTATCAAATCAGCCACTCTCTGGAGGAGTCTTCTAGCGGCCGATTGCTCTGATCGGTAGCTTTCCGTGATTTCTCCGAACGACACCAGGCGAGTTTCAGAGATGCACCCTAACAACCGGACCATGGACGCGAACGATATTTCCATCCTGATCCTCTCACTCGCCTTTCCACATACATTCACACGCACTTCATATTACCAGGCACGCGAGGAGATCATTCGTGAGATTAATTTGTTCCGGGGACGGTTCCCCGCTGCGAGAAATGGCTGCAAACCCACGATTAGATCGGCGTCACATGTCCCGTTTAAGCGGGTGAGAAACACCTCCAACAACTACCCTGAAACGAACAACCCCGAAACGAACAGAGAAGCTCGAACGACTAATGACCTGAGCAGTTGTCGTGCCCGGAGACATCAATCGAACCCATGGGTTTGGAAAGTGATGACAATATTAATAATTTAATGTGATATAGGTCACTAATTCGAGTTCCATTACCATCAATTCTCAGAGCACAAAGAAAACAAACATGGAATACACCTCAGGTGCGGTGTTTCGTTTGTATGCTGTGCGCGGTTTGAAGAAATGTTGCAAGTACCACTGTCTTGTAACCCGAACAGTGAACGCTTCGTCCCTTTCGTGTCATGGGTTAGGAAAGAGTAATTGCAGCCAAGAGCTAGCTGGATCTCAACCATGCTGATACCGGCAAAAGCTGTGGTGGTTACAATACAGAGATGGTGCCTTTGAATGAAATATCCGCAGTGGAGGCAGGACTTCCAAACGCCATTTTTATAATCACTGCAAAACCAACTTCGATACATGGTCGAATAATATTTTAACTATCAGATAACCTAAAAAGGCAATACCGAATCACTTGTAGGCATTTCCGAATATGTTTGCACGAAATGCAACTCCAGATTCCGTACCCGTAATCGCAGAGCTACACTCGCGTGTGTCCAGCAAAATTATATTTTTCGTAAAGTCAAAAGCTCCAACGTAGCAGTGGCGGCTCGAGCATGATTTGCGCGGTTACACGTTACTCAGAAAATTATATAATACTATAAGTAAATTTTTCATTTAATTTCATTCAATATTCGAGATATCGCTGCACAATCTATCTATGAAATCGTTTTGAAATCAAAGAGCGCCCGTCAAGCTTTCTCTCTTTCTGGCGGTTAGTTGCAAAAACTGAATAGTGATCACTGGAAATTAAAGCCAGAACCATATGCACAGGAGGTCAGCATATCCGCCATGGGCTGTAAGTAATGTTTGAATATAGACTTTTATTAATCTTACTTTGAATGATTTTACACCAGTTTCATGTCCTATTACGTATTACTGATCTGAATGTCGGATATTATATTCCCATCATTTGATGGAGCTGCAATCTCTTTTTTACCGCCTACACAGAAGTGCATTTTTATTGCATTAGGGAAACGGAAACGAGGCAGTCTTTTTCACTTGCCGTTACGTAAAACCTCAAATTTGGGCTTTATAGTGCCTTTGGAGATGGCTAAGGCAAACACTCTATAAACAATTTTCCTGGTAATGAGAAAGGAGTACGAAGTTTCACGGTTGCAATCGTGGCTACTGGTACGAGATCCTCCACTCCAACAAGGACATATCTAAAACGCCCTAACACACGCACTCGCACATACACAATTTTTTTTGTCGTTTAATAATTAATTTCATTGAGTTTTTCAGTAATAAATTTCAGGTATCTATACTTTATAAATTGACTTAATTCAACCTAATTATTGAGTGAATTTCAAAACATTGTAATATATGTATATGTATGTATGTATGTGTAAGCGTATATGAATGACTGAAAAATTGTAAGTAACATTAAAAGTTAATTTAAATCTAGGCCAGACATAAACGCTGACTGTTCATTTCTTTCATAGTGCAACAACATTCTTCGCCGTGGAAAAGAATTTACATTGTGGGTATTTAAAGAATCTCGAACCAAGTCAGACATAACATTCAGACCCACAAAAAATATATCGATGGAATTTAAATTACATGTGTGGTACCTAGGCTTTGTTACACACATTCGAAATAACATCATCAACCGTTTATTGCTAATCTACATAGAGCAGACAACTGTAGTGATAAGCGCCGTACACGTAACGAAAAGCTGTGAATTCAAACCTCGTGCACGGCCTGGATGTTATCTCTTTGGAATTGTGGCGTGCACGGCAATAATAAACCCAAACGTATTACACAATGCCATCGTTAGTAATAAGTTGAATAATCAGATATTCAAGAATTAGCCATTAGTACGTCTTGAGCATAATAGTTAAAAGTGCCGGCAATATGTAGAAAAAATGGAAAGTAAAATACGAGTCGCATACGGGATAGTAGGCAATGGCAGCGCTTCATGCCAATGACAACTTTAGACACGAAACTAATTGAGCTAGATAACCTGAAATAATAAATCAGGTATTACGTTCTCTTATTTATGTGTCCCCAGTTGACTTAAAGTTGTACTTGTGTAAACAGCAAATAGAATGTAATGAACGTCACGTGTCATGAGGTATTAACGCGTGACTTACGTATTTTATTTTACAGCAGTTCTCTCACGGGACTACAGTTGGATTAGCCCCTCCCCTCTCTTCTTCTATACATTTCAGTCATCATCACCCTGTACACGAGGGGAGCTAGCTGGCAGACAGTCGGCTGGACAGCCAAGGGCGTTATGTAAACACATGAGATTGCGCGAAATTCAGTTCATTCAGAGCAGCGGGCTGTTCTGCCTCACTTGCTGGTGCGATTCAAGTTTTGAAACATGACACTAGGCAGTAAATGCTGAAAGCTATAAACTGTAGCCGTGGAAACCAGCTGCTCAGAAAGATAGTCGTACGTGGTGCGTGGCGTATGATTGTAATGTGTTTTAATTTCATTGTGTTTGATTTCCAACTTATATCGCAAACGGTTTCGTTTATTTAAAATATAATTTTTACTCGCGCTTGTTATGTATACTCCTATAATTGTTATAAGAATATTTTTGCAGCACATCGCAACGTGGTAGGAGAGATATAATTTTTGTCCTCTGGTTGTGTATGAAGAAAATGATGTATCCCTTCCACACTAGAGGGAAACCTCTGAGAGAAAGTGTCAAATTGCACATAATGAACTTTTAAGTATCTTTAACGTGTATTGTAATTCTTTCAAAGACAAACATAACAACAACAAATCAGTAAGGCGAGGTTACGGTCACGTGCCTCAATGTTCTCAGTGGTAAGCGTGTATATCTATGTAATTACTAATTATTGATACTTCATTAACTACCAAATGCAAATTTTTATTTAGTGTATCATAATTGCACAAATTTTTGCAATCATACACGCTGTGTGTTTAACATCGCCCACGGCGCGCGGCACCATTTTCTTTTTCTGACGTAGCCAGAACGGCGCACAGTTGCCGAGGACAACTTGTCCGCCCACGCGGCTTAGAGAGTCCCAGGTCTTTGAAGTCGGCGCAAGAAGGCAGCAGCTGCCCTGTCGACTGTCAGCCACGTAGCTGTCCGCCTGTGAACGGAGCTTTACATCTTTCCTATTCTTCACACAAACGCATTTCATTCATATGCAAGAGAAATCCATTATCAATTTATCTGAAACCTTTAAGCTGACAGTTATGCATACTTCTTAGTTTGATATTTCTACTGCTGTCTTTACTTATTTGATTTTATTTCTTACCTTCCGGTGTACTGTAATTAATCTATTATCAAATTTTCTTTTTTTTCACTTAAGCATCAGTTTATCCTATTTTCTTACCTCTTCACTTCTTATGACTCTTCGTAACACTTCCATTTAGACCTCAACGTTACCCTCTAACTGAATATCCTTTTTCTTCATTATATGTCTCGGTGTTCACCCACTTTAATCTTTTACTTATCACACCTTTCCTTATCTCCCTCAAACACTTCCTGGCGATAGCACATAAATGTTATCACAGCAAAGAAAAAAAGCCTCGGGTAAAACCTTTTGGAAGCCGATCTTCTGACTTCCATTTTCACCTTTCAATTCTATGTTTTGGTCTAAGAACTCCAGAAGAGTCTAGAGAAATAAATTGTCTCTGGAATTTACTCATTTGCACAGATTTGAATGATAAACAATACAAGTTGAACAGCGTCACAATGAATAGTATAGTCTTATTAAAAATATGTTCTAATTACCTAAATAAAAAGTATCAAAGATTCATTGGTGTATTCTTAGTGAACGAGTTTTACGAGACTGATGTGTTGAACGAGTGCATGAACATAGTCCGTTTGTCGTTCAGGTTAACAAGAGTTTTTTTTCTCACGCGCTGCTTTATACGTTGTCTTAGCTTGGCTTCATACCTGATCGAAAGTTCAAACGCCCAGCTACTGAACTGTACGTACCAGCATTGTATTAAGTAGGCTCAGTGGGGATAAACATTTTAATATTACTAAGTGTTGAGATTAAATTTCACAGAAAATAAAGCAGTTCTCAGTAGCGTAACGATTTCAGTACGGGACCGCCCGCAGAACTTTTATCCGGACCCCTTTTATTAAAGTTTTTGGCAAGCACAAGTAGTGTAAGTACCTTATATTAATAAAAGCATTCTTTAACAAATTCATATTAATCAGTCTATAATTATTTGAAGACATTTCAGACTCATTGAAGTCTCATTAACTGAAAGAACAGCAGACTAATAAGTACAAGTTAAGACGATGTTATCAACTTCCTAATTCTTACTGCTATTTATTGAAAGCGATGTCGGCGATGCTCTCATCTGATCGTTGTTACTTTAGATGGTGAAGCTTCAAACCTAAACAATAACAATGGAAAGACAGTTTGTGTGTCGTGTTTATTGTTAACAATGGTGAAGTTCATACATCAAATACTGAAAAAAATTCATCTTTATTACATAATTTAAGAAATTAAAGCTGTTATAAAAAATAAATGAACTGCTTACCTTCATTGTTTAAGAAAGAAGGTTTACATAAACCACCGAAGCGGGGAAAAAATGGATTTTTTGGAGGATTCTGTTGTTAATTTTTTTTATTGCATCAACTAGCGCTAAGTATCAGAGACCTTGTCATGCAATTAATATTTCTTACGATCGCAAAATCTTGAGCCTAAAAATAGGCCCTCTTTGGAGTGCGCCCGCCCGCGTTTCGGACGCTAATGGTACGCCAACTGTCCTTCGCCATTCGTACGGCTAGGACCGCCATGCGCCTCCTCACAGCGCGCGTTTCTTCGAGATGCGAAAAACCTGGTTTTCAAGGCATAGAATACATCGCTGCCGAACTATGCGCGGTTTTAAAGTGTGATGCAGTAATCGGTTCCTTACGTCATAATCTGCAAATTTCTTTTGTCGTTCTGAATCTGTTTGATGCAGGACTAGGGAGTAATTCTATCCAGCAGGAATACACTTACACGTTTTTGTGTCCATGGTTTATTAAAAACAGTCATCTATCCTTAGCGTATTTTACTATCTAGAGAAGAGATAATGTAGAGACAGCATGTTATATTAGGACCATAGCTTCTTGAACTTAAAAGGCAGGTGAAATTACACTTAACGGAGGTACATTAATACTCATTGATACACAATTCAGTATGTTTTCATATAACAACTTTCTAGGATTGTGAACATTTAACTGAATTTTATTTTCTATGTTGTGCGTTCGTATGACATATTCTGTTAAAATACTTTGTACATGATTACCTTAAGTCAAATTTCAGGAAACTGAGTTCAGGGTCGTAATATACTATTACGATACAAATGTAATAATTCATTTTCGTAGTGTAATATTAGAACTAATCTTTTCCTCGTATTACCTACGTTCAATATCAGTACGTGGACGCGCAGGACAAATGGCAAGAGAACCTAGAAGGGAGGTGGTTAGGTAGGGCATCAAAATGTTTTTCATTCAAAAAAAATATACATTCCAATTTAAATTAACCGCATTAAGTTATTTCTGGTGCATGGAGAAATGAATGCTGTAGATGTGTGGAGGTGGAGCATTTGTTTATACGGGACCTCTGTGGATCTACTGCGCCAGGCCTCGCTTTTTCTCTAGTCGCCCCTGATTAGTCCAATTTAAACGAAAATTATATTTCATTGGAATTGTTATAAAGAGGATCAACCGTTGTACGATATTCACATCGTCACATCTTACGATACTTATGTCGACATAACCTTTACTAAAGCAGTGAAGAAATGTCTTAACTGCTTCCTGCTTCAAAATCACAGGAAGGTCGCGCTTTACGCAAAGACCGTACTGGAGACGTGCAAGCATAGAGGAAAGACTGTGCTTCTTTCCTCGACGCTTCAAGTAGAGACGAGGGAGCGCAGGGCTGCCAACGCAGGCCAGCTCCGCCCCGGAAATCTGAGTCCAAGATGAGGTCATCCACGGCATTTTCGACACGTGGCGCGTGCGTGGGCGTGGACGGGAGTGGGGGTGCGGGCTGAGACGCGGGCGTGGGCGCCAGGCGCTTTTCAAATGAACAGAATCCTTACAGTTCAAACTGTGCATGAGCTCTGTCTGTAAGTTATCAATCCTTTTTTTCGGACTAGAAGATTGAAATGGTTCAGATTGTGACAAATGTTCCATTATATGAGTAAGATAGTCGAAGCTCAGGCATTCAAAAATGAGTGAAAAGAGCATAAAAAAAAAAGAAAAGATCTCAAAGGTGGGAGATAATTAACGATAACGACAATAATAGACGCAATAATATATAGATGAATTTTCTGTTTTCACACTGAACACTTCTCCCTTCCTGAACATGATTAATATTTATAGCTGAGTGGATGTAATGTATATGACAATGAATACTATTGTCATCTTAAAAATATGTTCTAATTATCTAAATAAAAAGTATCAAAGATTCATTGGTGTGAACGAGTTTTACGAAACTGATATGTTGAACGAGTGCATGAGCATAGTTCTTTATCATGAATCTGAAATATCCTTAATCATGAATCTGAAATTATAGAAACTCATGGCTTTGACCGGAACAATTTTTTCCAGTCCCCACATCAAGTACGGGAAAGGCGACAAAAGCTGGAGATAACTGTTTGAAAATCATTAGGAAGTGTGATAACAATAGAAAGATTTCACATGTAAATGCACATTTTTACAGGTACGAAATAAGTGCATTTAATATTCAGAGTTTGCAAGGCATTCTGGATGACCCAATAAAATTTTTATTTTACACACATTTTACTACCTTTCCGATTTAAGTATATACTTCGTAGATGTTTTATTACACTTTAACGTATTTAAACCGGAACATCTCAGATTGCCTAAACATGTACTGTCATTCTTTTAAACAAAGCAGGTAATATTATGTTTCCGTGATCACAAGACCTTCGCCGTGAATTTTCTTAATCTTACCCCTCTTTCCTGGAACATTATACACTGGTAATTATTCCGCCCCGATAGCTCATTTTTTATATAAATTGTAGTTTGTACAATAGTAGGTTTTGTGTGCAACGTGCTGAATCGTAAGTATTTTTTTTTCAAACATTTTAATGAAAAAAGGAATATTCTGAATATGTATCGTCATCACAGGCTACTTGTACCCTTAAGATACTACTTGGAACCACGCGAAAAGGGTTTTCAGATGTTGTAGTCGCTTATACATTGACCAGTTAGTTTGCAGTTACTTCCGTGCGATGGCAACACAGTGCAGCATTAAACGCGTTTAGAATAAGTCGATAGTACATCTGTAAGTTATGGCAGTCTATTAAATGTTTGGGCCAAAACTGGCCGACTTTGAGATCTGGAAACTTTTATCTCTGCATTGGATTTCAAGATAGTTGATAAAGGAATCAGTTTACATTTTGATAATTATATATTTATTAATAGAACGGCTATGATAACTTCATCATTAGTAGAAGCCTTCCTCATTTTTTTCAGATTTCCTAATTGTGAGCCCATACTTTGAAACGGGTTACGTGGACCCATGCTCACAGTGGGGACAAGTAACCCAGACCTTTCTTATTTTTATCTTTGTAATGCGTTAATACTGCCATCACGATGTTTAAAACTTCAATAATAGTGATTTTCCCTTGCTTTTGGAGTAATATGACCGTTATAGTTCACAAATACAAAAGTTATCCTGAAGTCGGAAATAAGCTGATTATAAGGACCATCAGCTTGAGGAATGTTTGGCAGCAATTGTCGGGAATTATGTCACAAAAATGATTCTTTATCGTCGATTGACGTATTGGCCGATTGACCATAAAAATGGGACGGAAGAAGAAATCCATTCAGAAACCGGGGCATCCAAAAATGTTAACTGAAGAAGAAACATTAGCCTTTGCAATGCACCGTGACCAATTTAGATTTCTTAAAGAACTCTATTTCAGATTTATTGTGAACTCTTCTTATCCCTGGGTGGCAGAACTATTACTGTTTTCGAAGATAATCTCCCAGGGTGAGAATGGGTGAAGTTATTTTTTAGGTATCCACAGTTACCGATAAAAAATTGGATTAAAAAAATTGTATTTCAGCTATTTCAGTTATCTTAGTCTTTGTAGTATATTTACATTCATGTTTGAACAAGAAAAACTAAGAACACATGGACCCAGGGCAAATCTCAATGGTTTTATGTACGAAAACATCGCGTGGGTTCAAGTTGCCAACACAGCAGTGTGAATTGAATCCAATTTTCTAAACAAATATTTGAGATTTGTGTCAAATATATCTTATCAAACTATTCTCTCGCACTTCACAATAAACCTTTAGATCTATAGAAAAAATTATGAATAATTTTTTTTCATGGATTAGTAAAGCAAAAACTACGAAAGAATTGAAAAATTGAGTCCAAGTAGCCCGTGTTTACCGTACCTTTAAAATATACTTTGCGACAAGTCGATTTAAGATGAACTCGAACAGTAATTTTATCGAAAGTAGATAGTTTTAGTTGTTTCTATCTGTTCGTAATCCAGACTATTTTGTATTTTCATTCAGTTCAGACCAAACACACGAAATATTTTTGGTCTGAATATTTGAACGCAACATTTTATGAAAAATATTTTATCGAAACATTTTATGAAAAATTACTGCAAAGAAATTTTAAAACTTGAATTAAGGTTTTTTAGCATTTGTCTCGTGAAATATAGTAATTATCTTTCTGTGATTTTACTTATAATGTATCAGAACTGAACTCCATATTCTTAACCTTGCAAGTCAGTATTTTATTTTGACACATAACACAGAATACTGCATGTGCATACTCTAAATCACTTCAATGAAAGTTCCCTTTCTGACACATGTCCCATGCATGTTATATTAGATTAGATTAGATTTATTTACTCAAAAAAACACGTAAACACTTTAGGGGACGTACGGGGGACAAGATCACGTTTAAGCGTATTAGCTTCTTAAGTAGGAAACGCCTCGTTAGCATCACTGTCGGGGATGCTGAATAGTGCTTTGCCAAAACAAATTGAGGTTTCAACTGCTAAAGACATACTAATTTGTTTTATTACAAGTACTAATATAACGTATTCTACTAAACGAGAAAAAATAATTCTCATCGTTTGTAACAAAATGCATGCTTATAAACAAATCCATGTATTTAATAATTTGTTTTTATAGTATCTGCAAAATAATAAAAACAACTTTTTAGTAACGAGAATAGTAGTAAAAGAAACTTGCGTAGAAGAGGCCGAAAACAGTTCACGCCCCTACAACGTACTACGTTCGTGCGTCTAGAAATAAACTGTATTTCACAATTACATATCTCGCTATAAAAATGTTAACTGTTAAATATTACTTCTTCCCTTTTTACTACTGCGGTATGTCATCAATAGGGGGCGGATTTTCAGGACCTAAAACATTGCCAAAATTGATCGTTGCTTAAATCTTAAAATGCTTTTAAAATGCCCTAAAAACAAAGAAAAAAGACATAAAAAATTGATCAAAACCACTTCAGATGAACAACTCAAGCTGTTGGGTATGTTACTAATGTATTCGAAGCTTCTTCCTTTTGTTCAATAGAACTCAGCGTGCAAACTTCTGGTTAGGACTGTTCTTTAAAAGATAACCTCTGCCTTGATTTATCGCGAAATCGGCCGAGCTGACAATGGCACCGATAAGCGTCACAAGAACCTTAGATTACATAGTACTCACAACGGCTGACATTGCAATGTATGAGCGAAGAAATCAAATAGGCTACTCAAAAATTTTGTAGTGAAAATTTGTTGCGCCTCTTAAATATTGTTTGAAGCAAGTACCTTTAAAATTATCAATGAAAACAGCAAAAAAATCCATTAAAAATTAGGTAAAAAGGTAAATAATGACCTAGTAATCGCAATCGATGAAAAATGCGAAAGAAAATGACATATAAAAATGAGTAATTTCGTTTCGTGATAATATAAATGAATTTCTATACTAAACGGCATTGTTCTAAAGAGAAAAGAAAAAAATGACATTTCATTAAAATCCTCCTAATCAACAATGATAATTCGAACGGTCAATATATAAGTGATTTTATTTTGTTAACTAAATTGAACTACGTATTTATCATGAAACTAAAAGTAATAACCATGTACTTCGAAAAAATGGCCTTTGCACACCCACGAAATATGTTCAAGACGGGTTTTTGTGAGCCCTATTTTGCTTTCAATGGATTCTTCAGAAGACTGCTGCTCCCATAAGTGGTTCCTTTGATCGATGAATTCCATGCGGATGGAGGAGATATTCGGTAAATTGATAAACATGAGCACTGTCAAAATAAAATTTATTGCACACGAATTCAAAGATAGGGGATGTTAACCCAGTCTGAAAACATCGACGTTAAAAAACTATGGTTTTCAGTCGATGTATTTTTAGCATTGATGTTTTAATTTCGAACATCGATATCGCATCACTAGTTCCGACTACCAAGCACGGCACCTCCCTTCTAGAATGACCATCTCGCATAGATTTAGAAAATCACCGACAGTCGGAGAATCGGTATGCAGCTGACAACCCAGGAGCAGCTTACGTGTCCGGTAGTGACAAATATCGCAATAGATAAATGATTCCTTGATTATGAGACAACAGTATATCAAAGTTCCTTATTAGTTTATTGGTGAAGTATTGTTGGCATTCCAAAGTATTGATTAAAATGGTACGTTGATGAATACATCATATTTTATTCAATTATTTACTGAAATGTTTCGTGTTTGATGTTGCCGATATACGCAGTCGTCAGCGGTATGAACGGTGCTCCTGGCTCTAGATCTCGGTCAGGTTTTAATTTTAACTGGCGCCCGCTGCCAAGTTGGGCGTCGCGTCAGGCACTGGCGGCGCGGCGGCGCCCCACCACACGCTGCCACTCGCTCCCACACCTAGGGCTACTTCTCGTGCGCAAAAATGATAGGAGAGTGCATATGCAAGACGGGCTAGGGGACCCGTGCCCCCTGAAAATCTGGAAATAGCCCACTGGTGGCCTTATGTAAAAAATGTCTCTTTCTCCCTCTCTTTCTCGTTCTCCCTCTCTTTCTCGTTCTCCCTCTCTTTTTCGTTCTCCCTCTCTTTTTCGTTCTCCCTCTCTTTCTCGTTCTCCCTCTCTTTTTCGTTCTCCTTCTCTTTTTGGCCCTCTCTCTCTCTTTTTGGCCCTCTCTCTCTCTTTTTGGTCCTCTCTCTCTCTCTCTCCCTTTGACCCTCTCTCTCTCTCTCCTTTGACCCTCTCTCTCTCTTTTTGGCCCCCTCTCTCTCTCTCTTTGTCTCTCTCTCTCTCTCTCTCTTTGGCCCCCTCTCTCTCTCTACAACTAATTTGGAAAATACGCATAACTCATCTGGTTTAACTTTAATCAATTGTTTTTATTGCTTCACCCTAGTTGGAAATTTCATTACCCGGTATGATTTATTTATTGACTAATATTTCACTAAAAATTGAAAGTGTAGTGGTAGGGAGCGCACAGCCAGGAATGCTAGGACGTATGACACCCTGTCGCGCTCTCTACTTAACTCTTGGCAAGCAGGATGTGAAGGAATTGAAAGCAGTTTTGCAGTGAACTTTTATAAGTTTTAACACAACTGCAGCCTTAGACTTCTCATGTACGACTCGTGTTTTAGACTTCAGAAGGAAAGGGAAATTTTATTGGTCTCCGACGTCTACACGGTCACATGTAATTACAAGATCGCCTGCACGTGAAAAGAAAAATAAATAAATTTAATTCAACCATGCCTCTGCACAGGCAAATGCATTGTTTCATTTTTACGATTAAAAAATTGATGTCTCTTATGAAATGGTGACCAAGGTCGCCATCAACACGTGTGTTTCAGTACCCTGATAATGAAACTAAGCTATCGTGGTCTTCATTGCACTGAAAAATGTTTTAGTACAATATACTAAACATGTTTAATAAGTGATCAGAGAGTAAATCCAATTATTCGTGTGGTAAGATTCACGAAACATGATTTACTTTCGTTTAGCAAAACAGGCAATAAACGAATTAACAAAGAGAATGACAGTGATACTATATCTCTTTCGCAGATAACATCTTTCGGTAAGATCTAAGTTTTATATCGTCACACTTACTAAACACTGGTTAGCAAACACGTGTTAATAGAAATCTGACCAATTCGAATAGTTATAGAACTCGTGTGAACTGTAAAAAATCAACCGTCTATAGATGTATACGCTGTAAAAACGACGTGTTTATTAATTTCTTTTCGGTTTTAAATAATTATGATTTTGGTGGAAATACCGTCGGTAGCCAATCGTCGGCAGCTAGCGTTCGTAACCGGTCTTCGTGGCGTGGGTGTCAGGTTACCGAGGTTCCGGAAGTATGAGTCCGCGGTGCCATAGGATGGGGATAGCTCGGCAACTCCACTACTTGGCTGAAGGGATATAAAAAATTACTATTCCTTTTCACGTTTTTCACAAATTTTGTTTTCGCAACTTAAGAACGACAAATTGCGCGCTATGTTAAAAAAAACGCTTCTGAAGTCACCGTACAGTGAACACAATAAACTTGATCATGAAACGCCTCCAGCACGCCCTAGATGGGCGTAGAAAAGGAAAACAAAAGGAGGAAAACGGTGAAAACATCTAGAGGATTCCAAGAAACTTGCAGAGCAAAGGGAAAGTCTGCACCATGATGACGGTAAAACCAAAGAGGAAAGAGTGTCTTTCCTCTAAAGTGAAACATTCTGCGTGAATCTGAATACAATAAGGGGAAGAAAAAGCGAAGGAGGAAAATAAAAATATTGAAAAAAGATGAAGAAAGAATACGAGAGATGATTCGAAGATGCATAAAAAGAAGATAACCAAAGAACACCTAAACAACGGCAAATCTTCCGTTATAGAACATGATTGCCATGGAAAATGTTTCTGTTCTTCGTCCTATCAAAGTATGTCGTATAGGATCGAATTTAAATGCATGCAAGATTCGTATTTATATGCTTCCCAATCCAATAAGTCCCAATCCACTGAATAGGTATGCATAAATGCAGTAAAACCTTCAAATTTATGCGAAAAATAAATAATGAACAACACTGTTTCACACATTTTTTCGAACAGTAAGATTTATTCTGTACTTTACTATACCCGTCAATAAATTTTCGACGAGTAGAATTTGTCAGTTTCCATAATGTAATATCTACCTTCAAAGAACCTCATGAAAATAAAATTAAAACGGCGCAAAACTTCTACAATAATCATCCTGTATTTTTAAACCACCTTTTAAGACGTCTTCATTTGAAGAATAGAGTTGTTGAAGTTTATGGTTGTTTAGTATTCGTATTAAAATGTTTAATCACTTGAAACCTCTTGAAGAATCAATTTTCTCTCACATTCCGCAAAATCTCAGATTTCAAATGCGAACTCTCCTCTAATATCGCGCTCATATTTCTGCAATTTTTATTTTCCACTCAGCGTCATTTTCGGCAGGATTTCTCTAAGCACAGTGTTGGGAAGCACAATACTGTCGCCATAACACAACGTTGAAACTCCCACATTGTTTGGGACTTCAGTATTTTGCATTAATTATTTTAAAGACGTAGAGTTTTAGTCGGTAAATTATAATAAATTATATTCTTTATTAAGCAAACATAAACGTCTACTAACGCAATTAATTTAAAAACAATTAAGATTTATTATATGCTATATTATATACTATTCGTATTACAATACTATAAAATAAGTTAGCTGTGTTTTTAAAGTACGATTTTTTAAAATATAAAGTGCTAAATTCTTTTGTTCGTAAAAATTTTAAAGAAGAATATTTATAACTGTATTTAATTAGCTACTTATTTCTGTGTGCATGTGTGTACTTTTTTGGTTGTTTGTTTATTTGTCTGTTTTATTTATTTATTTACTGCAAATCCGGTAATGTACGAACTTGATTCCGCGTGGCCCTTGCCTCGTATCGTCAGTGTCCCTATGCCAAAGCTGCCCACTGAGATCGCGGATCCGGACGACGTGAGCGAGCACGTGGCAGCGGCGGGCCTCTCCCGCTTCCCGCCACCTGGTGGCTGCCCCCCGCCGACTTTGCATTCTTAGCCGCCACCGCCTATTGATTGAATCACGTTACGTCACCGTGGGCGGCGCGCCCAACGTGGCAGCGCGGCGTGGCGCGGCGGGGCACGCCACGCCACTGCCCCACCCCACCCCACGCGGCCGCTAGCGGGCTTCGAGAGGCCCCGCGCGAGTGGAAAGGGACTGTGGCGGCGGGGAAGGCGGAAGCGCGGAAGTTGGCAGCGGCGGCTAGGGCGGGATCGCAGGCGTTGCGACAGCGCGGAAGGTGGCGGAGGCAGTAGAATTGGGCGTCCCGCAGTGGTTAGGAAGTTGGGAGGAGGTTGTAAAGGACGCGGCGAAGGCAGAGGTGGAGGCGAAGGCAGAGGTGGAGGCGAAGGCAGAGGTGGAGGCGAAGGCAGAGGTGGAGGCGAAGGCGAAGGCAGAGGTGGAGGCGAAGGCGAAGGCAGAGGTGGAGGCGAAGGCGAAGGCGAAGGCAGAGGTGGAGGCGGAGGCGAAGGCGAAGGCGAAGGCAGAGGTGGAGGCGAAGGCAGAGGTGGAGGCGAAGGCGAAGGCAGAGGTGGAGGGGAAGGCGAAGGCTCCAGCCGCAGCGGGAGGGACTGCGGGTGGTCACGTGGGAGGGGGCGGAGGGAGCGACGGCACTGTGGCGCACCCAGGGACAGTGACGCAAGTGGCGTCGCGTATCTGAGCAACGTCGCCGCGCTGGCCACGACGCCACTTACCGCAGTCGCCGATCCTTGCACGCGATCGCTCTTAGCCGACCAGGCTCGCGATATTATGTAAGGCAAAGCCTTGTGCGAGCCACTGTCCTCCTGGGATGCTTTTGTGATGTGAGAATTACTGGTTTCGTCTAGAGTCCGCTATTATCTCATCACCAGAGACGTATCCACTAAAACTGCTACGAAATAGTGAAGTATGTAAGATTTGGGCAGTGGTTTGCTGAAACGTATTTTGCTCGAACTCGTTACAAATAAATACTCTTAAAACGTATCCCGATTACGAGTAAGTCGATACCGCTTAGGATGAAACATTTTAAATAAACTATCACGTACATTTTTGGGAGTTGATTCCCAAATTTGATTAGTGAAAACATGATAAAGGATTGTTTGTTTTGATTGCTCGTAACACTAAAAAACAAAATGGATCGGTCGTTTTTTAATTGATTTTAAAATGTATTTTACTAAATGCATTTTGGTACCACAATAATATTTCTGATCATCGTCAGGTGCTTGTTATCACATGAACAAAGAAAGGGCGCTTGAGGTATTCTTCCTGAGTAAATATATACTCTCCCTCGTCCTGTGGAATGCTTACTCTGACAACAGGACGTGGAAGTTGACAGTTGATCGTAGCAGATAAAAGCGTTGTTCACAGTCTTTCTGAGAAAGGTAGTTATGAGCGAAACATTGAGGCAAACGGCACTACTTATGGAAACATCGCAAGTGCAAGTATATTTAGAGTTGCAAGAAGCGAGTACAGAAAAATGTGGTCTATGATGAAGCAATAAAACCACCTACCTGTTTCAAGTGTCGCATGGAGATTCTCTAAGAATAAAGGTACACCAGTTTTAAACACATCTCGATGTTTAAAAACAAGGAAAATGTGTGGGCTATTTGTTATTAACATTGATGTTTGGTTGTCGATGTTGAAACCCTAGTAGATCCTACCTTCCCGTCGCTCACATTTTTCGCGGAACTTCTGCGATCCACTCTCCCCAGTTGGCCGAATATGGGGGAAGACATACTTGTTGACAAAGAAAGAAAGAGGATTGAAAGGTGGTGAGGAGATTCCGTCCATGACACAGCACTGCTATGCGAGCATCGCAGAATTAGAATTCGTTACCATGCGACCCGAGGAAGTTATGACTGGACGCTACCACTTCAAGGATCTCGACTTCTTGGGGTCCACGAAAGCATTATTGTTAAAACAATATTTTTCAGTGCTTACGGACAATAAACGGATATTTCATAGTTTAATCAATCTGTAAAAAGTATCAACATTTTACTTAAAATTTTGATTTTGTATCGGATGCTTCATTATCTCTTTTGCGGTCTAAACAAATTGCTTATCGTGTGAGTAATACATCCGTGCTGAGGTGAAAACATGAACAAGACTTTGTTAAAGGGCATAGTTAAAATGAACTGTCAATGCTCAGGGAGGCCACCACAAAAAGAAAAGTCGATTGTGAAGGGTTCCATTGGAGATTTTCTTTCCCGCCAAAATGATGATCCGGTTGTAAAGATTTACATGGTCGCAACAATGACGAACCGGCTCTAAGTTTCATAAAAACACAGTTTAGTTGCGATTGATGACCGAACTATAAAATTATTAAATAAATTAAAAACAATAAAATTGGGCGATGTGATTTGTTTTACAGAAGTATTAATTAATTTAACTTGTCTTAAAATAGTGGACAAAAAATACGCTGACTAACTCAAACTGTGAAACAATCTGAAATTTGCAAGAAAGAATAAAACTCATGAAACGACGAATTTCTACCGTGAAGATGGTCACTAGTAATAGTTGTGAGAACTGTTCCTGAGAAACATAAGGAAATACTGATATTTACATCGATGTAATTGTCAGTAAAGTAATAACGGTCTTCATATTCTTTCATATGAAATGTAAAAGCGGTTTAGAAATAACAAAATTTGGAAACGTACTATAATTAAAAGTACGTTGTAGGAGTGTAGTGAACAATAGGTCAGAGAGATGCTGCTAAGGCATGAGACACATAATCAAGATCCTTAGTGAACGCAAGATAAACACGCAATGCAACGCAATGCAACGTAATGCAAACGCAGAGCACTTGATTATATGAGTTTCAAATATAATAAAAACAAAAACGTAGTAACTCATTTTCTAAATGAGAGTTTAAATAACGTTTAATTTTTGTTCTTCGTTAACAGAATTTTCGAAGTGGGATGTCTTCTTGTTAATTGCTAACATAATGTGCAGCATATTTTGCCTTACAAATTTTTTAGAGTCTAAATTATATATTGATGGAAAAGGGATCGAACCTATTTGGTTGTATATTAATTGGGTTGGTGGGAAAATGTTATTTACGTAAGTACAGAAAGAGCATTATGCGAATGAAATATTTCCAATTTTCGGAAATAAAAAAACAACAAAAACATTTTCATATGAGTACGGGGCATGTTATTTAGTATGAATTAATATAAGTTTAATGTATTATATACTCTTGGGATCATCCAAGATGGCTTCCATGTTCATTTGTCTCTGCTGGGTTTGTTTTTGTTTGGTTGTTTCATCAGGCCATGGCTCCTCTATGGTGAAGTCACTTATCCCTCAGTAGCTTTTTTCTTGAATAGGGGAATTGTTCCTTTGATTATGATAAAATTCGATTTTCATTGAAACTTTTGCTTCAAAACTCCAAATCTTCTTTCGAAGATGCCCTAGAACTTCAATGTTGAAGATAGAGTTCTCTTTTTCAATGAAATCTATTACTTAGAATTATTTTTCTTTGTCCAGCATTTTCAAAATATTAATTATTTTCTCGTAGTTTTGAATTAAATAAAAGCAGTAAACCAGATTTTCTCAAAAATGCTCTAAATTTATTGTTTTTTAAAGAAATGTATAAGGTTGAATGGTCTAGTCTTTACTTGTTAAAGTACCACTTTCATTAAATCTTTTGAATTTTCAAAAAAATAAAGCATTTGTAATTATACATTTTCCCCAAATTTGTTTATAGCGTTTTAAATAACGAACATTTTTTAAAAAGGGGGAAATTATTCATTTTTAAATGTTTCTTATGAAACCAGTGGGAAACGTGTCGCATTTAAATCTACACCTTTTTATGCTTTTAATGTTAGATGGTATGATCTATACCATCTAATCCAGCAGAGAAATATTAATAGACACCACTGTTATTTAAATTTGTGACATCAGGTATTACGTACGCGTATTGTTTGAATTCGATTAAATTTAATTTATAATGTAATGTGAACGTACATTAATTTAAAACTACTGATTTGGATCAGTTTGGATTTCTTTTGCATCCTTGGAGAACATAGATACACTACTGGTCTTGGAAGATGATAAAAACGTATTATACTGTGCTGTGATAAAATCCATTAGACGAAGAGAGTTTTGCAAGAGATGGCTCAAATATTTACAGTTCATAAATGTCAACGTAATTGTTACAATAGTATGCAACTCTCATAAATGGTTCGAGAAACTCTGTGGCATGTTGTAGCAGTAGTTTTTTGTTATGTAATTCCTTCGATCTTCCTTCGTTTTTAATCTCTTCATTCTTCCTTCTTTCAATACTTTCTCAGTCCTTTCTCACCTTTCTCTCTTTTATTTTTATTTTCTTTCAGTTATACTCTTAAGTTGTCTTTCTTTTCCATTAGTCCCTGGAATACGCGAATGTTCAAATGAGACAAGAATTTCAGGTACAAGAATAAATGACGAATCCTAAAGACATTAGCGTAACCCAAGACAAATGTATGTCTTTTTTGTGTTTAAAAGGGATGTTTTAAAGGGAAAAGCGCATTTATACTATTTCCCGTGCGATGCACCTAAGAAGTTGTCCCGAATTTCAGGGCGCTTGGTGTTCACAGGATGCTGCGGGCAACAGGGCGCTTAAAAGTCGTTTCTCACTGTAGATCTCTCGCTGTATTAGCGGTAGCGAATGAAGTAATGTTGTCTTTTCTAGGAGCTATTCGCTGACGTAAACGCTCGAGACGAAACGTTTAATGAACTCTGCTTGTAGATCCATATTGAAGAAGTGTTCCCCAGATAAAAAATTGCTGATGATTGAGCGGCGTCTCTGACCAGCGGTCCTAGGCTTCGAATCCTGACGGTGGCGGAGTTTTGACACTAGCATTGTGCAGCTACATCGAATTCAGCTGCAGCCTGGAGGAGAATTCTAGCCGCTTGCTGATCGATGGGTAGTTTTCCGTGGTGTCTCCGAGCAGTAACAGCTGAGTGCTGAGAGCCCTAATAAACAGACCACGGACCGCGCTATCTTTCCTTCCTGTGCCTTGACCTATCTTCACTCCTTACTCATACTCTTCCACTTATGTAGCACTACAAACACACACTTATACTTATTACCATATATGCCGCGAAGCCAGTCAGAAGCCAAGACCTGCTCCCAACTGTGACGGTGCCCCACTAGGGGCGATACCTGGAGGTGGAACTACCCTAAAGTCGACATGTAGGTCGGTAGTGGATCTCATCATCCAGTATGGAAAAAACACCATCATCCAAAATAAAACTTTCACTTCCTTTTTTAAATTATTTATTCTGAAACGATTGTAACCCTTACGAGTGAAAATTGATTCATGAAAGCTTCCAAAATTTAATGCTCTTCACTTTAACTTTGCAATATGTCCCTAATGAACTATCAACCATTGAAGTGGGCATGCCGGAAAATAATCAATCAATCAAAAGAAAAATAATAATTTCCATTCTGTGATTGAGCAAAAATGCGAATAAATTATACATTAATCACGAAGATTTATTTATGGACACAAAATGATACAATTTTCAAATATTATCATCGCATCGTCAACATGATCAATAACTATCCTAATTACAAATAAATGATTTTATATATGTTTAATCTTAAAATAGTTTATTAAGTACTATTCACGCAAGATTTCTGGATACACGAGCTCCCTAGTCCTCATCCAGCGCTGAATAGCTCGGCACGTTGAGATACTTAGGTTCGACTCGGAACGGCACGTACCAATTTACAATGCTACCAACAACCACCTCGTACTTTCAAATCAATCGTAGCATTTCTCGTGACACGTTTTGGAGAGTTAAGTTCATGTCTACAATTGGTACGCCCTTTTAAGCCGTGACGTAGCCAGAGCCCTCCTCTCCTCGCCCCCCCCCCCGCTGTGGAATATCAAGAAAACTTACGCGTATAATATCTTGTGCCGAAAGTTGAGTCTTTGGTGTACGAACGAACATGACGATCGACGGGACGCGACGTTTAGAGCAGACCCCACCGTTTTGAAATGGGTACGCCAAAACCACTTCTGTAGGAGTGGTGTACATTATTTTTTTCTGCGAATTGAGGGAAACTTACAACAATGTATTCTTTTGAGTGACGGACATGTTTCGCGCTATATGCTACTTGGTCAATAGTTGTACATAAAGAATTCCTCTTTGCCAACAATTGCCTCTGGATCCATCTCTGATTGAATACTCACAACCTCAATTCCTGATTAGGATGTACTGGCTAAAATAATCCTCAATTACGAAATGGTATCATAAGACATTTTTATACTACAAAAATATCTTACGTTTAATACACATTATAAAATTTTGAATGTAGTTTAATTTTTGTTTAAATTTGTCTATTCATTCTGCAGAAGGTGACAGACCGATAATGATAGCAGTAAAAATGTATTTTTACTTAATTTTTAAATTAGGTGGTTTAAGTTACAGCTTAAAATGTAGTGTTCACCGGGTATTATTTGAACACTAGTGTTATAATAACTTTGAAGTTAACGGGTACAACACGTTTCAATACATTTAATTCGCCGACAAAGTGAATATGGATTTTTAACTCTCTAGTTATCTGTTATAATTGTTATATTCTTTGTGGCTTCATCATTGAGCTTTATTTTACTTCACATATGCTGTCATTATTTCTAATGAAACCCAGCGCCTGGTAACTGCGGCCCAAACAACGGCCTGGATAACCTTCATTCAAGGGGACAACAAGAAACTAGATGCAAATATTCTTTTGAATAAATGAATGTGTTGAACTCCAATACAATTATACATTCACATACATTAACTCCCACTCGTGGACGTTTCCAACTTGCTCAATGCTCAATTTGAACTAAAATTTCTATTTAAGTTAACGTTAAAAACTCAAAAACTGGGTAAACTGATTATTTGATTTTATAGATAATTTGACGTTTTAAATATTGTTCATCAGTATTCATATCTTAGTGTCGAGTACTTAACTTTGCACCTTCTCGCTCTAATCGTGTATTATATAAATACATTTCTACATAAATCATGGTGCAAAAAACTTTCAATTTGATTTGGGCAATGTGAGTTATGTGGTAAATCCCACATAAATTACTGCGAACACGATGTCCGATTATAGATATTTGATTTTTCTTCATTCACCCACGTTGGTCTGCATAGTAAACGTGTATGGTATTTTTATTTCTTAAGTTTATTCTCATCATTTCAGTTCATTAGTTCATTCTATTTGTGTAACTCTACTTAGTAACAATATTGTATTGTAGTTACAGTTCAGGTTGCTAAGTAATCAATGTAATACCATGTTTAGAAATTTGGTAGAGTGTAGACCTTTTTCGTACGCAACTCGTCTAAATATACAAGAAGTAATAATTTTCTTTATTATTATATTATAATGTATTATTATTGTTATTGATAGTTCTTATAATTTCCAAGAGTGTAATAAAGTAAAATTAAAGCCAACAATATCTGTCAAATGTTTTCGATTTATGATGACAAAATGTAAATTTTAGAGCAACATCGACCATCGTAAATGAAGTAGAAGCCGTTTTGAGGCATAGTACTTATTACTAAAATTAAATTATCTTACGTTCGAAACACTCAGAATGTGCAGGCCATGGGTGATGTTTCGCAGACGTGTTACATCACCGTATCAGCCATGGGAAGTAGTCTATCACGTTAAGCGTACACGGGATGCCTTTTGGTCATATCCGTTGTTATTACATGTTGTTTCTGTATTTCTCACGTTTCTATTGTTTCCATTCATGAATCATCAAAAACATGATTGCAACATCTAATGAATATAGTTTTAAAAAAACATTGTTCACATTTACATGCAAAGATGAGAAATGGAGCTAGTAAAGAGGCAAACAGCATTAGTTATTTCTACACAATCATTTATACGCAGCTATTTAGAGTATCTAGTAGTCAATGTAGTACGATACTTCAACGATAATAGCATTGATGATCGTACGTCTTACCAGAGAAAAGGTTGTTACTCACCTTTCTCATAATGAGTAATGTCTTGTGACAGTTCTCAGTGTAAGAAAATCCTGACTATTTAGAAATTACAGAATTTGATACAGAGATTTCTGAGAAGTTCGGAATTGACGTATCTTTTAATATGTAATTTTAAACGGATCACTGTTAGGTAATTTAAACAATTAAGCTTAATTATACAGTTTACAATCACAAATATCAACATATATACAAACAATATTCTAGAATAATAATAAACGGATAATCTAGAAAAAAATGAGAGTTTATTGCGTTTTTGTTGTACCTACCTAAAGATACCCGTGTTGAAATATCAGAAGCGCTGTTCAAGGGTCGATGCGGCGATCATCACAACACGTAGGAAAATTCCACAGCCCCGCACATCCCACCGAGCGGTCCGTTTCCAAAACAAAGAGAGCATAGCCTTTAGACCCGAAAGACCAATCACACCTCGACGGACGAACTCGGGTCGAACGTTTTCCAGTCGCCGCAACACATGTCTACATCATTATCCGCAGCCCACAATCGGTCTGGTTCGAGAGCGGGTCAACACGTGACACACACGCGCACACATAAGCCACACACCCACACACGAGTACGCGGGCGGCCGGAGCGGCCTACGCTGGCCGACACTTGAGCGGTCACGGTGGAAGCGAGCGCTCGATCGGGCCACCACGTGCCGCCCTACGCACGCGACCGCGGGGCGCTTTCACTGTGGCACGCGCGTGCTGTACCGGAGCACGCACGCACGCGGTGGCGGTCACGGCGATCACGTCTGTAGTCAGGTCGGACTCGTCTCTAGTCACGTGACTGATTGTGAAGGTAGTCACGTCGCTGGTAGTCGGAAATCCAGTCGCCGATCGCGTCGCCGTTCGTGTCGCTGGTCACGTCGCCAGTCGTGCCGCTAGTCACGTTGCCACTCGCGTCGCTAGTAAGGTCACCGATCGCGTCGCTAATCACGTCGCCGACCACGACGGCAATCACCTCGCCGATCGCGTCGCTAGTCGCGTCAGGTCGTCGCGCACGGCGACGGCGGCGAAGGCAACGTCGTGAGCGGCAACTGCGCTCCTGCGTGCGGCCAGGACGCGCGGCCGCCGGCGACTGCGTGGGGTGCGTGCGAGCGCGGAGCGGCGCGGCGTGGCGCGGAGGAGCGGAGCGCCCGGTCGTGGCGCGGTGAGCTCTGCGACTGCGCCACTCCGCCGCCGCCGCCGCCGCCGCCAACGCCGATGCAGGCACCGCCCGTTCCGCACCGCGCAGGCCCCCGCGCCCCCGCCCCCGCCGCCGCACGGTGGAGCGAGCAGGCCATCTGGCCGGGCCAAAACGACAAAAAAAAAGTTTTTTAACGAAACGAAACATGACAGACAGCTTGTCGTTTGGGGAAGAGAAGGGTCAGGTGCAGAACGGGGGCGAGGAAACGAAGGGTCCTGGTGTTCGGGTTGACTGGCTTTGTCGTTTGAAACTTTTTGAATGAAACATTCGTGGGGCTGAAAGAACACCGTTGGTCTCATTATGCTTTACAGACGGGGACTAGATGCAGCAGTTGGATGAATACTAAGCACATGTGTAAGGGGTCCCGCTGGATAGAGACCGCCAAGAAATTGATACACGAAATGTTAGTTCATGCTCAATTTTAAATTTTTAATGTTCATTTTTATTTTGCAAATGTGATAATTAGAGAGCGGATTTTGATGACCTAAATCATTGTACAAAATCATCTCAAATTGCATTAAAAATGCCCTAAAAAGAAAGAAAAATGATATTAAAAAAATTGATCATAACCACTTCAGATGGACAACTCAATCTGTTAGGTATGTTACTGTCGTAATCCAGGTTTCTTCCTTTTGTTCAAGTGAACTCAGTCTGCAAACGTTTGGTTTGAAAGAAAATTTCTGCCTTTATTTTTCGCGAAATTGGCCGAACTGACAATGGCGCTTATAGGCGTCACAGGAACCTTAGATTACATAGTACTCACAACGGCTGACGTTGCAATATACGAAATTGAATTGGCTACTAAGGAATTCCGTGGTGAACATTTGTTGCACCTCGTAAATATTGTTTGAAGTAAGCACCTTTAAAATTAAATTATAATCGATGATATCAGCGAAAGATGCATTACAAATGTTGTTAAAAGGTAAAAAATGACCTATTAGTCGAAATCGGCGAAAAATTACGTATAAAAATGAGTCCTTTCGTTTTGTCATAACATAAAATGAATTTCTATATTAAAGACATTGTCCTGAAATGAAAAGGTAAAAAATGACATTTAATTAAAATGCCTAGTTATAATTTATTTGTATGTTTATTTGAATTCACCCGTTCAGTATCACGTCCTAATCCTCATTTAGCGTCTGAAAATATTCGAAGACGTATTAATTTTCAATGTGCATATAATTCAATGATAGAAGTACGTTTATAAATAATGTGTGTACTTTATTACATAAGAAGGTTTAACTATCTTAAATCATATTAGATTCGTGTTGAGATAGTAACTCTACTTGACTGACACAGGTCATCAGTAATTGTTTGTAAAATGCCAAGGGTCTCAGATCAGCCCAGATCTCTCCGTAGTACAGAACCAGTAAGCGTTGAACATCACGCCTCTTTGTCAGTTTTATTGGCACCCCAATATTCACTTTTAATTAGATGGAGCGATGTCTCTTCCATCCATTTTCGGCCGGCAAACATTTTCTGGTTGCTGCACGTAACTTCACATTGTACTGAGGTTTTCCCTAAACTATCACGGTTGCTATTGGTGTAGTCCCACGTTCATAATAAAACTGAGATAATAACTAAGTAATAGACTAATAATAACTGAAAATCTAAAATACCATTGTTTTGGTGGCTTTACAACTTTCGTAACAGTTGTTTTCAAGCCCAGTGTGTCAAAGTCTTTTCCAATTTTAAACACCACACTTTTCTATGATACTATCGTATTCCTACACAATGATTGCATGATACTATCGTATGTTGCAATCAGTGTGTAGGTTTTACTTCTTTCTCTATACTAACGAAAACCAGATCGTGTGGCATGGAGCAGTGTCCGGGTATTGGGAGAAGAGTTCTATTTCCTTTATGTTTGTGGTAGCCTCTGAAAAACGTAAACTGTGCTACATGATCAATTCAGAACAATGAGAATCATTCTTATTTACATATTCACACGTTGGAAGCTTGGGGAGAAATTTTACAGAGTATTTATTTTTGTTTTCATTTTCTTCTATCTTGAAGGATTTCTCATTTTTTACGATTTTTTCCCTCGAGCGAGTGCGTTACTGAATCAGAGACTTGCCCAATCTACTTTTCAAAATTTGTGGACGGCTGATGTCCTTTATCCAATGTTGTTACAAAAAGCATAATGATGAAACTCCGTTCTTACATAAATGAATAAAATTAAGTATGGAAATAAGAAACTGAAAACAATTTACGATTTGTCTCATCAAATAGGGCAACTTTAAATTATATTTCACAGATTTACTGATCATTGAAAACTCCTTTTTGCTCATGTATCCTGTCTATTAAGGTACAGCCAACAGTAGAATATGAAACTTATTATATAAAATATATGTAGTAAGTGTACAATAAAGTTTTAAAACTAGAGTGACAAATACCATTGATGAATGGACAAGAGCGCTTTTGAAAATAAGAACTACATAATTCATATTGAATTGGACTAGGTTCCTTTTGTTCCTTTACTAACGCCTGTTAGTACAGTCAGCCACAACGGTTTCTGTGTTGAGTGCAATGTGATTTTTGATTCTGTTTGAAATTTTTGAAAGGCATTAATGCGGATTTGGAAGCATTTTGTAACTGTATAAAACCAATGTCTTATTGGTTATAGATTGATTAATAAAATGCGGTGGTACCAATATCTCAATTTCTTAATACTTTTGGACAAGGGCCCTTTTAGAAATGGACCACTCAAATACTGCGTTAATATTACACTTGATATAACAAATTTTTAAATGTTTGGTTATTACATCCGAAATTATGATGAAGATATGTAATAGTCGTAGGGAGAATGTGTGAATGAGCTGAAGTTATGTAACTAATAAATGAGAGTGATAGAAAATGTCTGCGAACTGCATTGATTTCGTCCTCTCAAATTAGTAAACACCACCCACTTTCATTCCTTTTGCATAACAAAAGTTTTTGTTTGTTACCTGGTGCAAAAATCCCAATAAAGAATGATTTTCTCAAACCAACTATAAAAAAAAATAATGCCCAACATGGTATTTTCAGCACAAATCTGTTAACACTGTGCTTTTCGTAACTTTCATATTATAGTTTTAATGAGGAAATAATGTTTTATCAAAAACACCAATTTTACTTTCTCGCGTACGTACGTATAGTATGCGGAGTAAGCGCCGAGTTCGCAGTCGCGAGGTTCGGGTTTCATTCCCTGGCTGGACATCCTGACCGGGTTTATTCGTAGTTTTACTCGGTTATAAGGCGATGGTTAAAAATGCCACGATCACCTTCCACCAACCTACCTGTCATCTACCACCATCATCCTTGCCTTTTCAATCATCATCCTATCACTTCATTCGGTATTCCCTGCAAAAGTCGGATGGCCCATGCCCTTAATGGGATCTTAGTTGACTAATAATAATAATAATAATAATAATAATAATAATAATAATAATAATAATAATAATAATAATACATGTAGTATAAAGAAAGTTTCGGAATACTGCGGAAAAACGACTTCCGAGATTTCACCAGAAATACACATTTTGGGCTCCCTTGATATCGAAAAATTTGTTTTTTCTTCTTTCAAATCGCCCGTCTGTCTGCCCGCCTCTCTGTCGATCCGTCTGTCGGCTATGAACTCTAGCGCCAACACTGCGCCTAGAATTTTTTCCAAACTGAATTAACACCTGTCGATCTAGCCTCACCCAAAGCTCTGGAATTTTGAAAACATTCATTAATTTTGGGGGGTATTTTACATGAAGCTCCTGGGCATTTCAAAATGTTCTCGAAATTGGCTCCAATTTTGAAAATAAAATTCTTAAATGAATAGGGGGAAATACACTGACAAAGTTGACATAAGTCCGATTTTCACTTTAACTCTAAATTTTTAAAAATTGCAAAAGTCAGAATTTTTTACATAGGTGCACTCCATACTAAATAGGTGCTAGATGTACTGTATAAGATAAACTAAGCCCCATTTTCCTGTATTCTTTTGTTTTTTCAAAAAATTACAGAAATTTAATTTATTTGACTTGCCTCTCTCGTTAAAATTTACACTAGCGGCGATTTGTTCACATTTTTGGATTCATAATTCACATTCATAGTTCACAGAATTATGTATGTCGAATGATGTCAGAAAACGTTTCTCGAAAACATAAAAGTTTTCTGTGAAAATGATCTCGTGTTTCTGCATTTTGAGAAAAGCTCAAACGCCATTTCTCTAAACCGGTTCAACATTTGTTCCTTAAAATTTTTGTACGGATGGTGTTAAATACCCTTTAAAAGAACACTAAAGCCATTTCGCTGTATTATTTTGTTGTTTTTTTTTTTTTGCAATTTTTATTATTAAAACTAGGTAATACGGATGAAACACTTCACTTATGAATAACTTCAAAGCAGCAACATTAATTGACAGTTATACTTAGTGAGTCACTCCATGTTACACATAGATAAGCAACAACCAGTCATGCGATCCTCGTGCAAGAAATTATGATCTCGTGAGGTGAAAATTACTAGATGTACTGGGCTTTGGGTTTAATAAATGACACCTAAATAGATCTATCTAGGTGACGTTGGTTTAATTGCGTCTATCCAATACAATCGCAGAACTATAACACGAAAAAATAGGTTTTTGGAAATTTCTTAGAATTTCCTGTCCGGATTCGAAAATAAATTATCTTATAAATTCTCCCCCAGGAGACAGAGACGCGTCGAATGACATCTCATGTCTCGATTGGAGGACGGGAAGTGGACTAACCGTGAGTGGCGCACCGACGGCCACTCGCAGTTACTCAAATACTACATAGGGATTTGACCCTATCGGCGAGCGACACTTTTCACTGTAGCTGCTAGGTGTAGGTTGCTGTTAATTTTGAAATTAATGTATGTTAATGAAGCTGCAACCAATGTCTTCTATGTTAATAGACGTTTTCTGTTATAACTAGCAAAAAAGCTCGAGGATATACAATTTGGCCATGTCATTGGGAAACAACACCCTGATGCCACTAAAGTTAGGAAAGTGACTTACCAAATGATCAACTGTTAACGTTGAAAATTGGTTTTTATCTTGCACATTAAGTTCCACAAAATTGTTTCTGGAAAAAATACGAACTGCGATACTGTTAGTTTTTATAATAAAACATTTCTATTTCTGGAACTGTTGCTAATTTCTTATATTTTAATAGAAAGAACGTAGTTTTATTTTATAACTAGCTATAAACACGAAGATACACGTATTAATGTTCAAAATTTCACATGAAATGTGCACATTTAGTTACGATATTTTCTTCAAGTGACTTTATCCAATTTTCATCTCTTTGTGGATGTTTTTGTCAAGTTCTTCAGAATCTTTTTTTACATCATAGTTTGTTTTACTGGATCATAACTAGAAAATTTGAAAAGTAATGGTTTGATCCACTTAAAACCAAGAGAACTTCATTAATCATTAACTTTTTTCTAGTATCTACTTAACATTATGAACGTGAGTTAGTTGTGAAGTTAAACTGACACCGCAGTTTTTTATGTTAGTACACTCTTTGGTGCGGGTATTGTTAGCCATTTCCTAAGTAATACGAACTCTCGTACTTTCACACTTATTGTGGTAATAACTTGAAGTCGAAAACATCTTTGTATTGGCCGTGTATTTATCATGTTTGAATACCTGTGAAACATGCATGCTCTTCACAATATAATTATGATATTGTTCTTAATTCTCTTTGCCTTCTTTATGTCCCACATCGATATTTACAGACTTGTATTCACCATTATCTTTGGATTCGCAATCGAATATGTCCTCGAAGTGTTTATCTCGAACGTAAATCTCCTAAACGTTCTCGTATCTTTCCTACATCATCTACTTCAGATCATAAGGTTTACTGCTATTCAGAATTGCTTAATAAGGGGAATATATTACTCCAACACCCCTCCAAAACAGGAAGAATGCGTGCAAGCTAAGGCGCGAGGACGGTACGCACCGCAACGCCCCCCTCCCCCCAAGTCTGTCTGGGAACTTTACGTGATGTCAAAAGCGCGCGAGTTCTCCGTAACCAACGCGTCGCTCGCCAGAGGAACGAGTGGCTACGTGACTTATCGTCCTCTGCTTTATCTGGTGGTAACCTTGCCACCTGATGTAAAATCATTCGACACATGTCAGTGATGTCGTTAACGAACACTTACCACACAAGAGAGACTTCTTGCAACGCTTTAACGTACATCAACCGACTGTCATCTCGATCTTCAGCGCAAGCGCAGATGCACAAAAGTTTAGGGAGTTTGTGAACCCTTGAACGTTAAAGCTCTATCGATCTTCTGCGCATGCGCAAGTTTATCATCACTTTAATGCATCTGCGCATGCGCAGAAGATCGATAGTGCTGTCCGCTCTGGGGAGCACGAACTCCCTATTAAACAGTTTTGCAAATCGCTTCCTAGTACGGGATTTTTGCACGGCAGAGCGCGCTGCAATCGACTGCAGTTTTGAGCCTCTGCGCTTACGCCACCTCTAACTTGAACTCTAAAGTGATAGCGGAGCCCGCTATTCCGTCGAATTTAACGCGGCTTATATCGCACGATAATCGATCACTAGGTCATCCTATATCGACTTTGTTCCATGAGCAGTGGTTGCTGGGCATCCCTAATCAAACGAAGGCGATACAAAGAAAAGTGGCATTAGGGGAATTTACTACACTCTGTCGCCACAGTTCAGAACTTCTTTCATTTCAGTCAAAATCGTCTTTATATCATGTGATTAAGTTCACTTTTCTCTTTCCGTACAATAAGGGTTAAGGGCGGAAAATTGAAGATTTTTTTTTTGAGGGAATCTTGTGTACAAAAGTTAGCCCATATTTTACTCACACAAAATTGTAGCATATTTACTCAAAATTGCACGAAAACTGCTAATAAGTTGAAAAATGTACACGACTTTAATTAAAGTGACTCTAAGGAGTACATTTTTTCAGAAAAATTGCAATCTTCAACAATGAAGTTGAAAAATGTTCAATGAATCTTGAATCTATTCTTTTTAAATGTAGTTTACTCTACTGACAAGAAATTTAAAGAAACAAATTAGCAGTCATTTTTGAAACAAATTGAAAATATTCTTGGCGAGGCGGCATATGAAGTACCCCGAATTTTTTAAGACTTCTTTTCAAAATCGCAGGCCCTCGAGTCGGTGAGATCCATCGAAAATTCTTATTTTAGAAAGAAATCTAAGTGGTTTACCCCCTAGTGTTGTTCACAGACAGATGGTTTTTGAAAAAAAAATCATTTCGGTATCAGGGGATTTCAAAACGGGCATTTCTGTTGAAATTCTCGACTTTCCTCACTACGTATATCAATCACTTCGCGTACGAGTACGTATACGTGGAAGTAAAATCACATTTTTTTAAAAGGGGTTTTCAACATGTGTATTTTCATTATAATCTCGAAATTAATGTTCCGGAGTAACGCAATACTCCCTCTACTATTCGTATGTATATTACTGTATATACGTACTTATACGCTAAAGGTATATGGAAGAGCGGTAACTTGTTGAAACACACTGATGTGGGAAAGCATTTCCGGAATAAAAGACATTACAGACAAGTTCGCAACTTTGAAGGACCGAAGGATGAGTTTTGGACAAAATTTCAGACACTGAATCAGCAATTTCAATTATTTAAATATAGTTGTGTAAATTTGTATTTCCTTACTAGTTCTTCACCTAACGTCATGAGCCACCTCTGTTGCATTGTTTATCAAATTCTTTTCTAATAATTGTTTCAAATCGTGCTTCAGGTAGGAAGCCAAATCAACCAGCCGAGTTTCGAATGGCTTGAAACTTTTGCCCTGTTCTCCATGTAAGAAGACAATACATTCAAACGATTTTACATTTCTTACAAGAGAAGTTGCTTCCGTTTTGGTTTCAGCAGTTGTTATCAGGCTGGTAGTAATATCATTAACAGCATTTCTTATTTTCTTATATAATTGTTTATTATAGCTTCCTTCTTAGTCTATCATCTGGTATTGCTTTTCAGTGTAATAGAGAAAGGTTAGAAGTTAGAAGCATTTACCCCAACTTAAGTGTAGCGAATATGCTGCACAAGGCACAAAATGGTAGTCTCGTAAGTGTAGTGGATGTTTTTCACGGTAGATAGCGGTGGTTTCACACGCTGGATAGTGCCTACCTTCTGTATGTCGGTATGCTGGTATCACCTACCAGTGAGCCATCTCCCCTTCCGGGACAAGCCTTAAGCTTACGATACGTGTGATAGTGTAGTGTAGTGCTTGTGTGAGTGTGGGTAAGAGGTAAAGAAGTAGGGGAGAAGAGGCCAGGAAAAAGAAAGTAAGTTCATGCGCGAACCGTGGCCCGTTTGTTTGGGTACTGCTCAGGCATTCGCTGGATGATGTCAAATCACCAAGAGTTACCGATCAGAGCTCCCGGCCGTTGGATTCTTCTCCAGAAGGGTAGCGGTCAGAGTCAATGCAGTGATATCGTATGATGTCGTGAGTTACGTCAGTCAAATGTTCTTTGGAAATGACAATAAATGGTATTATTGGAGTTTATTTTGAATGTTTGTATCGCATTTTTTATGCATAAATAGAAATAAAGGTCAAGTTAAATAACTGTGACTAGGTAAATTAAGTTGTAAACAATAATTATGTTCTTTTTACTATATCCCCTACGTTATTATCATTTTTCATTATTTATCCTCATTAACATTTATGACAATTTAACTCTGCTTCACCGGCTCCTCTAATATCTCTCTCATGTTGTCTCATTTAGGATGGTAGAATTAGGCAATTCAATTTTAAAAAGCAGCATTTTAAAGACAAGACTATAACATCTTATAGCATTATCAAAATTAAAATTTAAGCATTTTGTAGTATTTGTTGAGAAAAAGTATTATTCAGAGAGGACTCTTTGAGATAAAATTATGATGTTTTTTTAGATTTTCCCAATAAAATAAGGAAATAAGTGAAACTAATTTAATATTTCGCCTTTTACGAACGTCAACGAATACAAAAGCGTAGAAAGCGTATGAGGTAACGCGTGAGCCGCAGGCTAAGGACCTTCCTCTTCCTCCCGTGACCTCCAGGAAGGGTCTGAGGAAGCCGAGACCCCTTGAGATGACCCTAAGCGCTCAGGCTTTCTGAATCAGTTTTTTTAAATTGTTCTTATTATTTTTTCTTCGTTTTGTCAGTTAAAACTTAATTATAAATTGATAAATACGGCCTCTCTCAAATTAAATATTTTCAAATATTCATGTGTCGATGTCACATCCCTAGTTAGAGTGCGAACTCAAAGGAAAACACAATTCCAACTTAGGTATTACATCACAGATTCTCAACCATTTCGTACTTTGCCATTTTGCATCTAGCGACAGATTTCGCATTTTATCACAATTGGAAAATCTTCAAAAATATACTCAGAAGAAATATACAACAGAAATAGACCGTCAAACATAAAAGTACTGATTTCGCATGTTTATCAATTTAAGTAGAAGTGACATTTCGCGTGTTTATCAATTTCTAGAGAATACCATCTCTACTCATTTCCCCATGCCCCGCTCCACCTCTTATCGTCCCGCCGCGTCTCCCTTGCCGCCCCGACCACCCATTCCTCCTCCCCGCCCTGCGTTGTGCCCCTCCGGTGTCGCGGGCTCTGTTGCAATCTGATGGCGCGCGACGGGCGTGTTCGACACGCCTAACAGCCCGGGACCCCTGCGATTAACCCCAATCGCCGGCCAGACCGGCGTGTGTTGGCCGGAGGTGCGGGTGGCGCGGGGCGCGGCGCGCGGGACGGGAGGTGCG
>BOPP01000170.1:397225-424185 GCA_017312745.1 Gryllus bimaculatus
GGTTAGAGACGGGCTTTGGGGCTACGCGGGCCCTGGGGAGCTATCGGACAGCGGGGCCTAATGAGAACATTCGGAAGGGATGTTTGGAGGTGGGCGAGGGAACGAGGTGACTCGGAGAGTGCGATGACTCAAAGCCAGGACGGGAAATGGAATAAGGTGGGACGCGTTGACGTTGTACCAAGCTGAGGAAATTCTGTGGCGATGGATGAAATAAATGACATACGGCGGTGTAGGAGGGCGAATTGAATTACTAGGGATTTGGAAAAACCTAAGCGAAAAATTTAATGAAGCATATTGATAGGTATGCAAGAAGCCGGTCTTGTAACTTTCGGGCCGGTAAGGCCCGCATTGCGGGTAAGCCCAAGTAAAAGGGGGTCTATTTTTAGGGTAAAGATTTTGCGATTGTAAGAAATATTAATTACTTGGTACTTTCTCTGATAGTTTGTGATATTTGATACAATATAAGATTAAAAACAGCATCTTCCAGAACGATTTTTTCCCGCTTCGGTATCTTATTTAATCCTCTTTCTAAATCAATGAAAGTAAGCAATTAATATAAGGTTTTATAGAAGTTTTAATTTCATAAAATTAAATAATGAAGGCACAATTTCCCACCATTGGATATTAGTGGGAAAAATCCACTAATCACTATTCAGTATTTCAGTAAAACTCTTTGAGAGTGCGGATGTTCAGATGTGTTTTTGTCATTCCGTCACTGGCGTCAAGACCACTCCGTGCCACAATCGAGATCTACGTGATGTCATTCGCTGCGTCTTGGTCTCCTGATGGGGAACTGATAATTTGTTTTCGTATCCCACTAGAATATTTAAAAATTTGTCCAAAAACGTGTTTTTTCGTGTTTTGGCGCTGTGATAATGCGATAATGCCAGGAATTAAACCAATGCCTCCTAAATCAATCTATGTAGTTGGTGTTGATTTAATACCAGAACCCAAAGGCATATTTTGCTTAAAGCGCCATAATTTTCTTTGACGACGTTGAAAACACTGATGTTGACATCTTTAAGTGAACAATTGAATTACAAAGTTAATCGCGCTGCAGTTCAATTTCAATTTAGACTCGAATTATAATTTTATTTTTTAAAATAAATTTGTGAAATACACAAAAAGTTATGCCTAGGAACTTATTGAACTTGACGAAGATCCAGTAAATATGGAGAAAACAAAACTGTGAGTAATGCTACGGAATGAATGAACGTTATGTTCGACTTCTCACGTTTACGTTCATACGTAGGTGTGCAAATATCGATTTTCAAATGATCGTGACCCACAACTTCTTATATTCCGATTCAAATTATCTAGCACCTTATTGTGATTGTGGTAATTTTTCATCCACGAACAAAACATCGATGATCAAAAAAGATTGAATTCAATACATAGATTTTTGTACAGATACAATGATGACAGAAAACATCGGCATCGATGTCGCATCCCTCCTGCACAGGAAGGATTGTGTTAGAGGGCTGCAGATATGAGACCGACAGGAGAAGCAGGCGAGGGGTGATGGGGGGGGGGGGGGGGTGACCGCAGCACATCCAGGAACCCCGCGGGGAAGCCCTGGAGCTCAGAGTATGTGGGCGTAGATGCGCTTAAGCCTTCAAGAGCCAGATTACGTTTCATGGAGCGTGTATACAAGACCTGATGCTAAGCCTCCGGATTGTCCTTATTAGCCTAATAATCGAATTGATTATGGCGACTGAATTATGGCCATAATCGAATGTTTACTACGATTGCAGCTACACGGAATCTGCGACATCTCTGTATTAAATGGAGTCACTGATAACAGAATTTCCGCATAACTCGTTTTGAAATATTAGGGAATCTATTGTTACTCTGTGTATTTAAACTTCTCTAGGTATCACGTAGAAATTTAAAAGAAAAGCACTAGAAATATCAACAAATCTCTAATATTTTTTTTAGTAGCCAATCCCGAATCATAGATTACAATATAGGGGATAATAATAGCTTGCTAACTTAACTACTCTGAAAATTGCTCGCCCTACGTAAAAATACGCTACGTTTTGCTCTTGTATGTGATGCTGGTGAATGAGATATTTATATCATGGCACGTATTTTGTATAATCATAAACGTTTCTAGCGACTTAGAGTTTACCTGAATTTTTTCATTCGAAGTAATATCCAAGGAGAATTTCAATTTCTCCAAATTATTCTTTTGATATTTCTTTTAAAAATCTGGGTTTTATACTCTTCTGATATTTTTTCATTCTTTAGAACTAAAATAATGCTATGTACAAATGCCAAGCGTCGTTGAAATTGTTTTGAAACTCAAATGATTTGCGTTGACACTGAAAAAGGAGCGAAATCAAATTGATTGCTGAAATAAAGATTGCTTAATCTCCGTCTATCAACATTTTTGCCCGCGAAAACAACACAGAAAAAACATCTCGTAGCTTTTAACAGTGTGATACACAATAATGAACAGAAAGGAACATCAAAGCGTTAAAAATACTTTGCTAGTACTTCACGGTAACGTCGCACCAAAGAATAAACAGTTCATTTTCTAGGAATTGAGAATATTCCTGCTACTTGTGATATGAAAACACGGTGGAGAATCAACAATTTACCCGAACGTACACGAACCGTGAAATTGGACTAACAAAGTTACGTAAGTTTAACTACAAGGCTGACAGGATGAACGAGTTTTCGACAACACCGTTGTTCCTGATCATCCCATGTTAGTTCTGTACTGCATATTTCAAAATATTAAATACGAGTAATGAATTTAGTTATATTTTAATGCTTCTCTTGTTGTTTCATATTTTATTGCGGAATTTGGATCGTAATGCATTTATTTCGTCGAACAGTTGATTCTTGTCATGTTAAAGTACAATAATGTGTCCAACAATGTGGAAAGAACAATATTTTGGTTTCAGTAAAGTCACTCTGAGGATTACTTTATTACCCCACATTAAAAGTAAATGTAATTAATTCAAGTTTTAAGTTCGCAAATTAACTATCGTATTTCTTGAAAATAGTAAAAAAAAAAAATTGTAAGTGTATGCAAAATAGCAATATATAATGATTATTTACTTCTAACTTGCCATTATTTGTTTTTGAATACCATGAAATGATGGATACAAATAATGTCCCGAAAATAATGACAGTATAATTAATAAAATATAAACAAGTGTAAATTAATAGAAAGTGTTGAACAATATGTCCGGAAATTTCTGGAGAGGAGATGATAGTAAGCTCTCTATGAAGTGTATCATTACAATTTATTACATATGGATCTGACATTCCTCGCCCTGCCGAAACTTTGAATTGCCTCGAAATCGACATGGTTAGCAAAGAGTCGCTATCTGCAGGCGTTCAAGTGAATTACGTGCTTCCTCGACCACGTACTTCGCGGCATCCAATGCAGAGGGCGTTACTGTGGAATCCGATACTAGACTCCCAAAAGTGGGCGTATTACCTGCGAGAGTTATAAAATGTACGCGAGGGTATAACGATGATTACAACGCTATTCTCATAACTTCTTTTTATTAGATGAATTTCCCTTGGAAAGATTGGGTTATTAATAAAAACACTAATACGTATATTATCAGCGGTTTTTAATATGTGAAGTGAATGTAAAGTGTATTTTTATATTGCTTTCTTAAGTGGCTCATTTTTACTTACCTCTGATTGTATGTTTAACTGATATTCTGCTACCGACAAGCCTCAAGGAAAGAAGGCGGGCTGATTTGATGACAATCAGATCAAACGAAAAAGGTTAAAGCACGCGGGAATAAGTGATATACTAAATGTAGTAACGGAATTTTCGCGGCATACAAAATAAAGAAATAGACCTATTAAAGATATGAGAAAAAAGAAAAACCAACATTGCTGTAATAACAGAAACAAAAAAAGAAAAGAAAAAAAAGGGAACGAGAGAGAAAGACGACTGAATGAATACCTATAGTGGAGTGCAACAGCGAGAAAGAGCGAAAGCTGGTGTAGCGATATATGTAGATCAGAAATGGAAGAAGTTTATGACGAGTAACACTTACATCAATGAGAGAAGAATACTAAGAATAGATTTTAAAATTATTTGATGTAATCTTACAGTTATAGGAGTCTATGCCCACGAGGAAGGTAAGAAAGAAAAAAAAGATCAAATTTTATGACAAGCTGCAGACAGAGGTAAAAAATCGAACCCAAATCGCTCTCTAATTATAGCTACAGATGTAAATGCGAAAATGGGGAACATGCTTTTTCCCAAAGTTATAGGACTCAATGCAGAACAAGTAATGAATGAAAATGGAAAAGAATTCAGAGAAATTGTAACATACAATGAACTAAGAATCACCAATATATTTTTTAGAAAAAATAACATTCATAAATAAAGTTGGAGTGCTCGGAGACAACACTCAGTGATAACTTATGTAATAGTTAATGAACAGTTAAGTCTAGGCGTGAAGGATACCCGCGTTTTAAGAGGATACGCCATCTATTCAGATCACTATCTAGTGGGAACAAAAATAAATATAAAAGCAAGGTGGAAGAAACGAACTGCCTCAAAAAGAAACCAGAATGTGTAGGGTATAAAGTGTATCTACTAGAAGACGTTAGTATAAGGGAGTTATATCTGAGACGATTGAATCAGTTCTTGATCATCATCGCCAAATCAGAAGATCTGATTGAAGAATGTGGAAATATTAAATAATCAATAAGAAGAGCAGCATATAAGGCATTAGGTACTCCAAAATTTGGTGAAAAAGGAAACTTCGAAAATATGGTTGGACGGAACGGTTGCAAAGGCAGTGCATGAAAGAAGGAAGCGTACCTAAATTGTCTACAAAACAGAAACGAGTAAACTGATCTACAAACAAAAAAGGAATAAAGCTATATCATTAGTGCCCATCAAGAATCCTGGGATAGATATGTGAATATGTTAGAACATGATGCATTTGGAAGACAAAGTATAGCCTATAAACTGGTAAAAACAATTAATATATAAGAAACAGATACAAGATTGAATATCTTTTCCGGGAAAGAGCGGTTGGACCATTTTATAATATAATGGAGTGGGATTGAAGACATGTATAAGCCGGACGAAGAAAGGGAATGAAAAGAAACGTAGATATGAAAGAGCTTGATAATGCATTAAAATCCAAAAAAATTGGAAAGTGTGTGGTCCTCATGGATTTAACGTAGAATTAATGAAATGTGGAGGTATGTTACTGAAATTCAGGACCTAATGAATGAACGCTGGCAAAGATGTGAAATACCAGATGAATGGTTAGATTCGTTAATTTCTCCACTTTTTAAAAAGGAGATTGAAGTAAATGTCTCAACTATAGACGCATTTGTGTACTTAAATCAAACAAAGTATTATGGAGACGCACATTTGCACGTACCTCTTTCGGGCAGCAGACGTCTACTACACATAGATACAAATGTTTATCCAACGTTGTGACAAATGGTGGTGATTATATGTGAAAATAGTGCAGCACGTGCTGTGTCTACTACAATAAATTTTCCCAATGGAATTGTGCATTTTTCTTGACGACCGGGGGAAGGACTTTCTGAACGCACCTCTTTCATGTGAAGAACAAAGGTATTTAACTCGCAATGTATAGCAAAGAAATGTAGTTCAAGGCAGTCCGGGTCGGCGAAGGGCAGGGCCGGTCAGAACGGGTCAAGATGAGACGGAGTGGATTGGGAAGCAGCAAGGCGAGATAGAAAATAAAATCACTTCTATTTTACACAACAAATATAATTTATTTCTCATTTTCTCTAACACGTGATTCTGTCAAAAAAAACATGGATAACGGTGTTAAAAAAAGCATGGATAACGGCGATTACATCACGTAGTTTTCAATGAAATATAAATACATCTTGTTTTATGTATTGAAACTTGTCCTGAGTGCCATCAAACAACAATGGCATTAAAAACAAAATGAAATCATGGGTTCCTAAAATCGTTCTAATGTTTTTCTTTTCTTCGTGTAAACTTTTCCACATAGAAAGTTCTGTTTTTTCAGGTTCAGATATTCCTTAATAATGGAATTTCCTCATATTTACATTATGTTTTTGTTTCCTTCTAAACATTCACGTGTTTTCAGGAAACGTAAGAATGGAAGAGAAAGTTTTGAAGTTAACTTCGTTAATATTAATTCAAGTTTGTATTTGTAAATTTTTATATCAAGTTTTAATTTTATGATTGTTATAATTTTTATCTTCTGTTCAGAGTCAACTACTGTACTTTCGAAACCCTGAATGCATTAATTTACGCTTTTAAATTGATACCAAGTTATTAAAATATAGTATTTTGTGTGATAATTTAATGTTGATGTTGATGTAATAGGCGTGGTACAAATGATGTACTTATCTCACATATGTATTAAATGGTGTGTCCATGTGTGTGAAATAAGAAAGAATGATGAATATAAGGAAAATTAATCAGAGTATTTTTTTTGCTGCTGATGTAACAACGCTGTATGTGTATTTTAGCCATTATATGTTCCGTGAAAGGCTATAGGCTTCAGTGCCATTAGATTCTGGGGTTCCTAGTCGGTCACCCAACCAGAAGTTTACGATGTCTCTAATTCGCTTAACCTTCGTAACTTCATGGAGTAAACGACTTCGGATAGCAACGCCGGTTTCCAGGTCGTTTCCTTTCTGTAGAACCATCCCAGCATTCACACTGATGACCGTGGAAAACCACGAAAAGCGCGGTCAGGATGGCCGCCATGGGGATTGAACGCCAAGTCGAGCGAAGTCAGCGCTCTACGCCTTGAACCACTTCGCACGGTAACAATCCTGTACTGTTGAATAAAGTGTTCGGATACTAGTGATAAAGAGGGAAACATTTTAATTCAGGCTGATACTTTTGATTATAGGCTTTCAATCCACTGATTCTAGAACTTCCCGCCAAGAAATCTCGTTCCGAACAGAACTTCTTCTCAAAACTTACACGCAAACATAGAAATCAAAGATCATTTCCTACAGAGCACTGTTCCTAGTTCCAAGAGGCACTTTCACTTTCTCCCAGTCAGGGCGCAGTTGAGCCAAGCTGTTAGCGGAACTTACAGCATCATTACGTGGGCGCCGAATAACATTATTGACATTCCTCACGCCGCCGCCCATTCTGGAAAATAGCGCCCCGCCCATTCTGGAGGCTGCTGCTGTCACCGCAGCCGCTGTCTTTCCTTCGCTCGCTCTATATGGTGTTACTGTGAGTGCCTGTCATAGAAACTTTGGGCTCTTCACTCTCATTTTCTTCTTTTTAGATGTTTATTATTTATTTATTTTCCACCCCTGGAAAGGAAAAAGATAGAGTTAATTTATTAAGGGGTTATACCAGGTTATTTTTTCGGACGAGTTATTTTGTAAAGATATCCTGGGACCAGGAAGGTGGGTTATTTTATTAAAGTGGGGCCGGTTACTTTGTTGAGATAAGAGAATTGCGTCGGCTTTTCTTCGGGAAGGGTTTACTTCGGGGATAGTGATAAGTATGAAGGATTGATGGGTTATTTCGCTGTGGGTGGACGTCGAGTGTGGAAGTTATGGAATGAATTCAGTATTATGGGGTGGCTTTAATTTACAATGGTGTCAATTTTCAGTGCGGCGGCGTATGTCTTGTTCTCTCTATCCTAGGTTGTTGGAGGTGGACACTGTACTAGTTTCAATTGTACTATTTCGTTAGGATGCTTTTTGACTCTTTTCATGGGTAGGTCTATGAGGGAAGTGGAGGTGAGGGGTATGGAGATGGTTATAGGTTTGTCGGAAATCAATTTATGGATTTGATTGGGGAGAATAGCGGACATAGCCGGAAACGTGAGGAATTGGGTGCTGGGCTCGCTTCGCCGACAACCACCGTCGTTTCGGCGACGATATGCTAAAGAGGCAGGCGGGTGGGCGGGGGCCCGCGCGGTGTGAAATCTACTTGTTATTCTGGCCGTGCCGCCGCCAATCACTTTCTTCTTTCTCCTCATCTCTCTCTCGCACGCCCGACTTTCTCGATGGGCTTGCCCTTTCTCTCTTCGCACTTCGGATCTCGAAGAGGGTGTCCGCTCCGCGGGTGGTGGCCGCGGAGGAAGAAACTCAACAAAACAAATAAAAAAATGAAGGAAAACAAATAGATGCAAAGAAGCCCGGCGCGATCGGCGGTGTGAAGCTGACCGCCGCGTCTTTCGCTGTTGGCGGCGGGGAGGGGGGATTTGTGGTAGGTGAAACGGGATCGTGACGGTGTTTTGGGAGTACTAGATCTCGTATTTGGCTGTCATTCACTCTTTTGTTCCTGGTGCTTCACAGACAGGTTAGTGTTATTAAGTCTACTGTTTCACGCCCGTCGCAAATATTGTGTTAGTGTTTCGAATGTGAATATCATAATCCCTGAAATAAGTCGTTTGACACACATTCCAACTTAAATATGTTTTAGATGTGTATACATGGATGGAGAAAAGTTATGAGAAATTTTCTTTCCAACATGGATAACAACACTTTTAGTTTATAATGTTATGAATTTGAGGATTGTGATGTAAGGATACGAATTATTGAATCATTTTCACGTAGAGACAGCAAATTTTCTCTGAGGAAAGCTTCAAAGCATTTTTAAGGTAACTACATATAAGACTATTTCCTTACGATCCCTCTTCTTGATTTATTAGCTTCTGGTTCTAAGATAATTATATGTGATTATTAACTGCTCGAGAATGATAAGTTGTTCTTTCATTCATAGGAATCCATTAAAAAAGTTGAGACTTCAAGGTGATCTTTAATTGTTTGTAGGTGAATCTGAATGCTTTGGAAATCACTTGAAAATAGAGGTCAGAGGAGCCAACTCATTATTCACGTACACGATGTTGGGAACTACGAACCTTTCACCGACCAGTTTCTGTTCCAGTTTGGTTTTAGTTTCTTAAAGACGCATTGATTAATTCGTCACAGGTAAAATATATTTTTATTTCTATACGTTTGATATCGAGTTCTGTTGGGTCACGATTTCTGGAGAAAGATGGGAACAAGTGGGGAATTAATGTCAAGTGGGGACAGGGGACATATGGGGAATATATTACGTTTCTTAAGCATTATTCCACAAAATAACTTTTCTTTGAAGTACAATTTTCTAGTTTAATTTTTTTGAAGATTTAGTTCCTTTCGGTTCTTCTACTCCATATCAAGAGTATTCAGAAGTGTACAGGAACTCGAAATCTCGGTAAAATTAAATTAAAGAAAAAAGGCTTCACGATAAAATTAAAGGGGTTGCTTGACTTTCTGTCAATTTAATCTCGACACTGAGCAACATACTCACGTAGAACCATGCCTACAATGCATTAAAATGCAGTTAGAAAGCTGATGATTGGAAGTTAGGAGAGCTGGGGGAAGGGCAGCTGAGGCAACTTTGCCCCAGACCCGGACTTAATTCGGGCCCTGAGTTGAGTTTTTTTTTTCATTCAGCAGAAATGAAAAATATATTTATCCCTAATCCAAATACAACGCTATTAGTTATTTTTGATGCAGGGAGAAATGAATTCTGTTTATGGATGGGGGGAGGGACATTTTTGTTTGAAATAAGGAGGTTTTCAGGATCAGCTGCCCAAGGGCTCCGGTTTCCTCTGGATTCTCCTGCTCTTTACTTCGGGGCGGCTCGTACGGTGCGCTGGTTGCAGCAGCCTTGCTACGCCCGCCCGCCCGTCTTATTCACTCAAATGACTCATTTCGGAAGGATGCCGTTTGCATTACGCGTTGTCTCAGAGGCTCGTTATTTAACCCGCATCCTCCGCTGCCTCCTTGTGGCCTTACCGAAGCCGCTGCCGCCTCATTGTTTCGAATCCTTTCGAAATCGCCCCGATGCCTTGGCGGAAGGAGCTCGAGGCATCCTCCGCGTAACAATAGCCGCGGTGACGTCACTCGCGCGATGGAAGGTTCAAGCGCCACTCTCCTGCGAGGCCTTCCGGTACCGCGAGTGATTTTCCAAGTCGTTTCTTTGCTACTTGTTGCATCGAAAATGACAACACTTCAACTGCATCCCGTCCTTTTAAAGCCTTTTTCTTCTCTCCAGTTTCTGATTATTTACATCCCGGTTCAGGTTATTACTGACCAACGAGGAGTAATCCACATAGTTGCCATTGTGTACGTATGTAAACAGTGTATAACTGTAAAAACTAATAAATCTGTAAAAATTTTAGGGGGAAATTCAGGCTTCGTAATGACAATAGTATTGTTCCCTTATTGTGATTAAATTTATTAATGATATACATTCACGTTTTAATTTGGATTGATATTGTTATTTTGTCTTGGATGTAGCTGTGTATAAAGAATACGTATAAAAGAATTGGAGTTACGATCAAACAACATAATAGATTAACTGGTAAAACAGCAATATGAAAAATAAAAACATTTTATAAAAAAGCGTAAAAATATTTTATAGAGAATCTTCATAAATAGTTGGCTCTCAACTCCCCAATACATAGTTTCTTTCTCTCAAGCAGTGACAACATTTTGGGACGATCTCATACTTCGTTCTGCTTTCAAAAACCCGTTCTCGTTCCTAAATAGCACTTGGCCAAGCCTAAGACGAAGCAAGATACTACATAAACATCTTTCGACAGAAACAGAAAAAAGCTGCGCGAATCGGGCTGTACTGGTTTGAGAGTAGAAGACCCAGAACGAGGCATCCACCAAACGAGGCCGGCGTTACGAGGAAAGCGGTTTGCTGATGCTGCTCCTACAGCAGCAGCAGAAGCAGCAATGCCTTCTGGTCCCCCATAGGCAGTGGTTGTGGGTGATTTAAATTTAAGTTGTTTTGTTGATAAAGAATTTCCCCCTAAAATGTTTACAGATTTATTAGTTTTTACAGTTATACACATTGTTTACATAAGTACACAATGGAAACTATGTGGATTACTCCTCGTTAGTCAATAATAAACTTGTAAATTAGTGCAAATGTTAAAAAATATGGATGTACCTTTGACTTCGAAGTGTAAGATTAGAAGGAAAATGATTGTTGCAAAAGAGATAAATTGCTGGATTCACGTATCATCGTCTATGCTTATGAATTATCTGAAAAATTAAATTGCTTCTGGTTGTTCAGTAATGTGCATATGGATATTTACGAATGTACGTTTCATACTATAGTAAACATCTAACAAGATAACCTGACTCTTCTGGGTATTCACGCTAGACGAAGAAATTAAGATAATTGATTAACATAAAAAAGAGTTTTCCGTTTATTCAAGCTCCTAGAATATTAGTGTAAATTATCACACTGTGGCAAGATACGTTTCTCTCTTGTAAAATGTAATTGTAAAGAGTTATCGGCTTTACTACCCAGGAGTCAAAATTAAGGTTGGTGCGAAAGAGGTCTCCTTTCCATTCAACGAGTGGCTTAGGTGGCTCAGAGCGTCAATTTTTGTCACTGCAGGGCATCTGACCGAGATGTCTCGTGATTCGAATCTTGACGAGAGCAGTATTTTCCACACCAGCTAGATAGCTAGGTTTAATTCAACCGCTAACTGGAAGTGAATTCTAGCGGTCGGCTGCTCAGATAGGTGTTTTCTTTGGTTTCTACGATCAGCACCGGGCGAATGCCAGAGCGGCACTCTAACAAACGGGCCACGGACCGCCCGCTATCTTTCCTTGCTCTTCCGTATCCCATCCACCTTAAGCTGGCTTTACACTTGCAAGAAAATGGCGAGCAATATTATTTCGCAAGAAAAGTTGCCAATGTAAACATTACGGCAATAAATATTTCTGATGTTGGCCATATTTCGTGCTAGATATTCCGGTCGTAATGCAAACTCGCGTATCTCCATCCTCGGAAAGATACTGCCGGCTGTTGCTGGGACTAGAATTGGATTGAAGTCTGAGCAAGATATTGCTGCAAGATATTGCCAATTATAACGTAACATTTCCATTTTAATATGCATTTTTTCGTAAAATGGAAGTGTGAAAAATGTTTAATGACAATAAAAGAAATAGTAATAAGTGATCCCTCTGTGGTTGATTATCAAAGGTTGAAATTTTTAGCTATAGACGCCCCGTGATAGTTACTTTTTTACTCTAAAAATAATTAAGACATTAATATAATCTAAATCAATTTTAAGATTAATCTACAATGCATCAGTAGTAGGTAATGGATATTTTAAAACTGTTTACAGAATTAGTAAATGATCGTTTTATTAAAAGAAAATTACTTTTTCCCACGAGATTCGTAATCCACGAATTAATTTTATTTTATCAAAAATATTGAGACATTTCTACCTAATTCGCACAAGCCCTCTTTTCCTTTCTTAAAATTCAGTCACACGACCTCACAAATCGTCGGCGTTACTTCCTCTCCTCATTTAGCACAATAAGTGCGACCGCAACTCGTATCTTCTGCCTTCCATTGGTTATGTTGGAAAGTGAGGTACAACCTCACGTAATTTCATGCGCCATTTTCCTGACGCCGCGGCGCGCCGTCACCAAATACGGCGACAAATAGTTCCAATGCAAAACGATCAGCAGTATCTTGCTGGAAGGATCTTGCTCAGATCTTTCCGACAGTATATTGCCCCTCCATGCTCTTGCTAGTGTAAAGATGACCGCAAGAAGCAGAAACAAATTGCTGAAAGATATTTCTAATGCAAGGCCAGCATTTCAAACACACGTACGTACAACTACATGTACTCCATTACTACATACGAGTATATTGGGAGCTAAGAGCTTGTCCCGTCTAGGACGGTGCACCGCTGGTGGGAGATACCTGGTTAGAGAAATACCTGCCAGCCGACGTGGGCGCCGGATGTCACCATTCAGCAGGTGAAATACACTGCCACGTCCTGTGATAAAAATTTGCAACACACTTAAGGGATATATTGATCATACCAGTTGACGCGCGCGGAAAGACGAAATAATCAATCAGTGATTCAATAAATCAAGCAATTCTACGAAATTGTCTCAAAGCATTTCTCGGTAGCGCCATTCATGTCTGACTCCCTTTGCTTCTTGTGGGCGAGGTGATGCAAGTCAGTGCTGCTTCCAAGCGGAGTGCACTGGCAAAGTGTGAACGTGATAGGGTATAATCTCGCGTACAAAACTCGGTGGGAAAGTCATATGATTCACAAGGATATCCTGTTGGTGCAAGATGTGGGTTCAAAAGTGTTGCTACAAGAGTCGTAAATGCTATGGAAAGTTGAAAATGTATAGCAAAAACAGGTGATACCATGAACTAGTTTTTTGTAACGTTTAAATCTATGAAGCTTGTGGAGTGTCGATATGCGCCTAGCAGACAGCGGCGGAGTAAACTCACTTGTCCTTTTCTTGTTTTAGTATCATATCCTCGTTAGAAGTCCAAAACTCCAATTATACAATTTTTATTTTAGTTTTCTAGCTATAAAGCTCGTCAATTTTATTCCATTATATCCTTCTCTTCCAACATTCGATTTATTTCCTTTTTCTTGCTAGATTTAGTTCAGCTTTTCTCCTTACCCATCGAAAACTACCTACGTAAGTTTTGGAATTCTATTTTCCGTGTTTCTTTTTTACATGTTCGAAAACATTTAATTGTTTTTTGCTTAACCATCACATACCAGTTCCATTCTCTACCCGTCGAACCCAATGGAGAGGGGCAGTAAACGGTGGACCTGCGAAACAATTTTTTAAAAGATAACATTCACCATATTGCTCCGTTAACAAATTTATTTTCTGCATAGTCAGATAGTAAAATATTATTTTAACGTGATTATAGACAACAAAGCTTAGTCATGTCGAAGTATTCGAATTATTTGTAAACAGCCGATAAGCTTTGAAACTACTTCCACCATCTTTCACCATCAAACGGTAGTGTGGAAAACCTGTCAACGTGTGGACTGCAACCCTAGGAGCTCCCAATCAGAAGCACTGCATTGGATGCCCTGACCCACCTAATTGGAGGTTTTCGTGGACGGTTTGGATCCATTTCTAACGGATGCTTGTCTTGAACTCCAATAAATGCGCGCAATTTTCTATTTCCCATTCTGTTCTCAACCCAATCAGTGAGTTAACTACTGGTGATACAACAGAATATACTTTCCCACTTTAGTTCTAAATTTGTAATTTTCGAACATTCAGAGAGTTCAATGAATAACACCCACTCCATTTCTTTTTCTTTTCTCATAACCTGCACCTTTCCTCTAAACGCCCTTTACATCGGAGGATAAAGGTTAATCAAAATATTCGAGACAATTTTGAAAATGGATTTGAGGGTTCCTGTAAAGTACCATCATAAATCAAAATATCCGTTTAAAACTTCTAAAATCTCGAGTTCATTCAATTCGATCGGAGAATATCAATTTTCGAGATAATCTGTTGAGGGTTTGCGCTAGTTTTGACCACAGACTGACTGAAAGTCAGACGGACGGACATTTTGCGATCAATAGATTTTTCAGTATCCAGAACCCGCAAAACATAGATTTTGGCTATACCATGTGTTAGAGAAAGTAATTTACTTTATATAGAAACAGTATTTTCCCACTTTGTCGTCACCAGGGTCCGCCAATCAGTTTTTCTGTCTAAAATTCGCGGTTTTCCGGCTCACGATTACGTACCTTTCTCTTCCTAACTCAAAAGGGCGAGAGAATAAAAAGGTTGGGCTCAGATTATCTATGTCATTCTTAATGATAATCGAGGGTGCAATTTACAGTTTGTTAGACTGGATTCGCATGAATGCATTGCTGACAGTAAATTTGCCCCGTACTCTTTTATCACGTAATTGGTCACAACTGAACTGTCAATTTGTTGCAAGGATGACACAATCTACTTATTCACACCTCACTCGTATATTCCAAGTCAGCTTCGCTTTGAATTGTCTTCTGGAGATAAAATATTTTATTTTAGAAGCAATAACTTTTCATATTTTATGTTGTTTCTTGTGAGACGAATATCAACTGCTTGTAGCTTGAAAAATAAAGGTTAATAGCATGTGATCGTTGCTCATTTGTTATAAACCGTTAAGCTCAATTACATGAGCTTTAATTATTCTGCAATCGGGTAATTTCAATTTCATCAACAACTCATTGTGCTCTGATTACCTACTACTCATTGGTTTCAGGTCGGGAATATTGATGTGTCAAAAGTTAAAGGAACTTACAATTTAGTCACACAGAACCTATACTGTACAGAAATATTACATTTCGTATTTTGATTATTTTAAATGACTTCACTCTCCCTCCCTTTTCTCTCTCTCTCTCTCTCTCTCTCTCTCTCTCTCTCTCTCTCACACACACACACACACACACACACACACACACACACACACACACACACACACACACAAAACAACAATACTTTCATTGCTTTATTGGGTAGTTGTGCAGGGGTGGAAGGCGAAATAAGGCATTTATAAGCCTCTAGAACTATAATATACCTCCTAAATGTAATGTTATGGCCTTGTTTTATTAGTCACACGATTACAGAAGATGAAACAACTACAGTTACAGAAAGTAAATTTCAATGTTAAAACTTATGCATGCTCTAGTTTTATAACCAAGAACTTTTAGTAATTTGTTGAAATAATGTTGCTATATTACATTTACATGTTGTAATATTATTTATGATGATGAGTATTACTGTGTTTGGTAATATATATTTTCAGTCTGGGAATTTTAGAAATAAGTTCTAGATTCTAATTTACTGTACAGAACAAGGGCAGAATTCCAGAAAATCGTTAACTATGAGATGATTCTTTAATTTGTTCTTAGGAAACAACATACATATTTTGTAGTTTCATAGAAATTATCTTAACTAAACAACTTTTTCTTACTTCGTACAAATGGATAAGAAACATCACTTCGAAAATTATTGGGTTGGCAGTACATGCAAAAAATATTGATTTTTGTATGCTGACTGTCATGTGTTGAACGGAAGCTCTGGAGTATACGCCCTAAGTCCCTGTTGTCATAAAATTAGATGGGATCCTCAAAGGTAGATGGAAAGCACGATAAAAAGCACGAACGTTTTATTTTCGAGCAGTTTTCCTCATAGCACCCGTTTTCATAGTGTCTCTGACGTTTCCCCAGGGTTAAAAAGTTTAAATAAAAACAGAGTGAACGTATCTGCAAACCAACTGATTTTGTAGAAATATATTTTAATTGTTAAAATGTTTGTTTGCTTATTTTTTTCTTAGTACCGAATACTTTTAAATCGGTTATAATTTCGCTGACCAGAATTAGCATCTTGCCTAAAATCGCAAAGTCGCGCTCAAAAACTCGACGTGGCGACTGCCGCAGCGTTAAGCAAGGTCGACAAAAGTATTGCATTTTGCCGTTTACCAACCTGCTAATTGGAAGAAATCGTTTAAACTTTGAGTTCACTACTTTTGAATTTACGTAGAAAAAGAATGTTAAAATCCCCTTGCGTTTCTTTAAAACTATGTGGTTAAATCACCAAATCGTGCGCCTCACCGAATCCGAAAAGTCGGTGTGGTCGTGAGGATTAGCGAGCCAAATGGCCAGAGCCTCACTACTAATAAAAAATATTTTATTTTAATCCAAAGAAGAATAAAAATCATTAGTAATCACTTTCAATTGCCTACTAATGTGTTTTATTTCCCTAAATACATGTATGTGTAGAACCTAATGTTGGTACGCGAACCGTCTTTGTTTTGCGTACCAACATTAGGTTCTACAGGGAAGTTAAGTACACGCACTGGACAAATTAAAAATGCTCATGAATTATTGTTTTTTGAAATACTAGCAGTGAAATTTGGAGACACGTGCCATCTTTATTGAATGTATGATTTTATTAAATTATCTATTTCAGAATGGCGACTCAGAATTTGAAGATTTTTTGAGATTTAGAGTAAGGAAAATCCCAGAGGTCATGTGTAATTGTCTGGAATAAAAAAATAAAATTTATGACACATGGAGAGTAGATGCACGCAAGATCAGGAATGAACGCTGTGACGGCATGTGCGCGTGACTGCAATGAACTTCCGTGCTGGCCACGAGACACGATCAAGCGTGTGATTAGTGTAAAGTGTAAAAAAGATAAATTTTACTCTTTAACGTGTTGCTGCACTTGTCAGTAACATTGAAGAGAATCTGGTTTAACACAAAGGCAAGAGGAATCTCTATAACTCGATTTCAGCACCATATCTCTGGAGCAGCAAGTTATGGAAAGCGGTTTCCTTCTACGGTACGGTATACTATAAAGTCGATGACCTAAAAACCCGTGAACTGCCTTGTCAACCTTCCTGGCACTGGGGAAGTGGATCAATTTATAAAGCCGATAATAAACCAGCGTTCCTCCTTTTACCTACATTCTACAAACCATGAAGAATTTGTGATGTGGATTCTGATGAGCCGTCATTTAAAAGCGACGCTCCATTTACAGAAAACGAAGTTCGTACTACAAGTACTGCATGGAAATTAGAAACGAGTCGATATTTTTAAAGTTTTGTTAAATTATGTATTTTTAAGTACAATTGACAGGATGCATTCTCGTAGACTAATTTATCAGTGGCACACATAAAAGGTTTTGCAAGAAAGCGTTTGGAGTACGTTAAACATCCTTGTTAAATTGTAATTTTAATGCAAAATATGTACTGCAAGGGCTTTGAATACTAAAGCACTAATAGTTCGGAAGTCAAGGAATTCTCAGAAACATTAGACACTCAAGAGTACCCTCGGACACATGGGAGTGTTTGTGAATGCATTTGTGAAAACTACTGTGGGAAATTATTTTTCTACTGAATATTGTTCCATAGACTTTGAGCATCCCTCATCGCAATACTATTTCAGTAGTTTGCATTCTACTTGATTCCTCGTGGATAAAAATAGGACAATCAATGCTTTATATTATTTACTCGTGAAGTCACAAATTGTTTCGCCGATAGTGAATTACTCGGATTATTCACAATTTCTTTAATCGTTTTAAAGACGTTTTAACCAGTGATATAGATTTCTAAAGTCTGCGATAAAAATCATTATACTGACCTTGAATGCAAGCCAGCTTCAAAGAATATTACATTAATATATACCCAGTGTATTACATAATTTAATAATTTGGATATTGCAAGGGGTTATAAATTAGTTCCGCATCTTTGTGAGATATTTGTTGGAAAATATTATCTTCTTACAACAGCAAAACTCTTTTTTCAATTCAAGACTTAGTGAACTTAGATATGCTTGTTCCGGTGTGAAATTTTGGTGCAATGAAAATATCATTCTTAAGAGTTTTTATTCAAAAGTGAGCAATATTTTATCATTATTAGTATGATAAAGAACAGCGAGAATGTATAGGCCTTCTAGTCTATCATTCTCTAATGTTGTTATCTGCGCTGTCCGGGTGACGCCGCGTCGAAGGCTGTGGTGCCAATAGCGGCTCCTCAGCGCTTGAAGCGACGCAACGTCACCTGGACAGCCCAGATCATGACTCTGGCCGCGGAAGCCTATTACATTATTCGCTAATGTTATATTGAAGATTCAAAGCATAATAGACTTTGTTATGTATAGTGAAAGGCACCTCTACTAATTGACCATACAATCACTACCGTTGCTTAATAATGCTATGAATTCAATTTAAATCATTTAAAATCAAAAAAACAGGGACATGTTTCTAATTGGTGTATGATACTGTGTAGAGGAGGGTCGTGTGAGGAGAGAAAGGTGACGAGGAAAAGTCGACAAGGGCATCTAAAAATATAAAAAGGCCATTTAGATTCGTGTTAAGAAACGGAGAAACTTCATGCGGGTGCTACACAAAGGTGTAAATTTGCGCTCGTTACACCAGACTATGAGAAGGCAACCGGTCGTGTTTCCCAACGGTGGCGCTGATTGCGGTGCAGACGCTGCAAGGGGCTGCGGCTGCCAAACCGCTCAGTGTCGGAGGTCTTTCAAGAAATATTCGTTTGCAAAATTTTAAGATAAGATAAATTTATTTAAACTGCATTTGGGTGTAACCCGATGGCAGCGAATTACATAAATAAGGCCATGTAACAAACAAAAATTACATAATAATGGTGGTACAATTATAAAAATAGTATTTCCAGTAGTAAAATAATAATAATGATAATAATAATGATAATAATAATAATAATAATAATAATAATAATCAACATCATATAAAAACTGACTGATTCATAAAACACTAAGTTGCATTAAGAAAAATACGCGTCAATAATCTAAGTCCGCATTGAATATTTGTCTAGTCTAATTTGTAATATTAATACAATTAAGACCATACTGCATTGCAATGCAATGCACTTCACTACACTTCACTACATTTCACTATGACCCTTAAATCGCTTCTTCGTTATTTCTCTGCTCTTCATTGCACGACACCGCACTTCACAATATAACACTTATTCATCGCTATATAACCTACTATTATTAGAAATGTTCTTTATTTACTTAATAAGACCCTAGATTAATCTCCTAAACTGTTGAACGCTTTGGGGAAAGGATTCAAAGGTCTCCGCAGGCAATCTCTTCCATTCCGTTATCGTTCGGTTTGTGATAGAAAATTTCCGGACTTCCGTTCTCTGCGGTCTTATATTTATAAGACCTTCTTTTTACCTCTTTGTGACTTTGTACTATTCTATTTTCTGTGAATTATTGAAGACATAACATGAAATACAACATTCAGACAAGAGGCTCAAGTTACAGACCAGATATATTTTATATTTTAGTAATTATTTTTTAAAAGGGTAGTCTATGGGCTCCACCTAGAAGATTTTGGGATTGGAATAGAATTTTAATGGCTGGAGGTATATAATTCGGAAGGAAATATTAAGTGGGGGAAGAATGTTGTTGTTCCTGACATTTCATTTACTGATAAGAAATGGATAAAAATGCTTTCGCCAAACCCCACAACATGAGCGAAGACAAAAAACAACGATTTCTTATTTCATTTCCTATAGATTTTGTTTCGTATAATGTTCACCAAGATTTATGATAATGTTTCCACTAGTGCTTTCTCACTTTTTTTAGATGAGATTCTCAAGCTTATAGTGAGACAATTTCATTTTCGATTTTTAATACGTCGACAATAATTGGTCAATTGTAATTCATAATTGATTGTTTGGTAAATCAGTATAAATTTATAAGAGAATAAAAGTCAGATTTGGAAAACAACTTTATCCTGATACATCGGATATCTGACATCCATGCGAAGAAATGGTGGGCGGCTGTTCGGTTTAGCGCTACCTCCCCTCAATTTTCTCGCGACCTTTCAACGTGTGATGACGCAATTATTCGTGCCCCAAGCGGCAAATACGTCACAAACTGTGCCTTAAGATGCCATTTTATGAACGATGTCTTGTGACGAAAAAGGTCGTTAATAATCTTGAAATACAAAAACAGTATTTAACACGCACGCCTGTTTTTCTTTATTCATACATTTCCATAGTAACTTTTTTGTAACGACAGAGACAAGCAATTTTATGGTATTCTACTGTTTCGTGGCACACTCTTTGAGAACCCCTGAAGTAGGCGTTCTGGTGGAGGCGTTGGTGCGTAGGAAGTTTCCCGAGACGATTACGATGACAATAGCCGCATTGTAAACCGGGCCGCTTGACGACGAAAATAGTCTGCGCGTGTGTGTGAGTGTTTTATGATGTAACGTTACCGCAAGGTTAAGCAACAGTAGTAAAAATGTAGCACACCCATCTGTTTTTTGGTAATCTTGGACAGATTCCAGAACAATTTACTGTTATTGGTTGTAAGCGGGATACATTGCCTAAGAGTTCGCATGGAATGCCTAATCAACTATGACAAAACACAATGGCAGATGAATTATGTGACGTATACACCAAGTATATCGCTTTAGAAATGCAAACATTAATTTTCTCATCCTCCTGACATTTAAGGATGTTTTGTGAATCGTCCACGAATATTGTGGAATTGAAGAAGTTCATGAGTGAGAACCGTAAGCCACATTAAAGCGCTTTTGAAAAACTTGTTTTTTTTCTACAATTAACTCACCCTCAATACTTGTCTAACACTGAATAGGCAGGAGACCATGGTGGTATCTTCAACGTGAAAAACATTCCTCACTTTGAATGCCTCCCCCTTCTCTTGTACCTTAATCTATATGTATACTAATATACAAAGACAAAGGTGCGTTGTCTTACAGCGCGATAATCTCTGAATGTACTGAATCAATGCCGATGATACTTTTGTGCCAGCTTCTTTTAAAAGTCGGGAGTACTGTAGGCTATGATTTTTCAAACATATACCTTAATGTATTTACAAAATACTCGTAATTGCTTCCCTGGATGTTTTTCACCTAACATTACATCACAGATACAAGTGTGCATCAGTGTTCAATTGTTTAGTACGCGCCACCTGAGAATGACGACTGAGACCTTCGATTGAATTTATCTATGCACAGAATTGTCTATAGGAAATACCAAAGAGGTTATAATATATTATAACCTCCTTGGAGAGGAATTATTTACTTTCAGTCTCAGAAATTATTGACTTACAGTTTTTATTTACTCTTTATATACAAGTAACTTGGATATTGATTGTTCTTGCGTCTAGGCGTGAAAATATTAACTATAGAAGAGACATGAACTTATTGAAAAAGCACTTATTTTTTCTGATGGATGTACTTAATGTTGTCGTAAAAATGTGTGAATGCACACATATGTTTTGCATGAAATAGTTACTGGGTTAGTGGTAGTAAATTAAGCATGATTATTATGCGTTTGCGAGTTGAACGAGGGAAAGTGAAACATATTATGAATTATTTACGTGTTATGCTTAAACTATGTCAAACGGACGAATTTTTGTAGGGAAGTGATTTATAGTAGTGAAGAGATTTAGTGTATTTGAAGAGAGTATTAAAAATATTTATTTACGAGAGTAAGAAGTATAATTGAAGTAAAAGAGAAATTTCAAACATTTCTTTATAAATACGCGAGAAGAAAAACAATATGAAAAAGAATAAGTAAAATGTAAATTTGGCAATTTATTGAAAGTATTGGTATAATTAAAGAGCTAGAATACAGTACATAGAGCGGCTGAAGCCCCTCTATCTTTGAAACAAATTGAAGCCATTTTTTGCTGTTAAATCAGCGTCCTCTGAGAAACAAAGTATTCTAGCATTAGGTTTGGCACTGGTTACGGACGGTTACACCTAGGTTACACCGCCACTCGTGTGTCTTGACTTTAAAAAACATGGCGGCCACTATTGCGGTGAGTCTCCACTAAGAGCGCTAAAACTATAGGGACAGTCGCTCTATGTAGTATATTCTAGCTCGTTGGGTATACTAAATTTACGTAAATTTCACAAAAAGAATATACGTTGTTAAATGTATTTTATTTTTTGTATAGATTTGTTTATTAATGTAGGTTTAAAGTGAGTGAAATTGGGGGCGGGATCCCCAATAAGAAAAACTAATAAATATGTATTTTAGTGCGAAAGTCGGGAACACATGATATTTCCAGATGGAAGCAAGGCAGAGGGGGCGGAGCAGGACGGGGCGGGAATACAATAGAAGAGATAGAAGTAGGCTCTGCCGTAGGGCCTAAATAGAAGAAATTCCTTTTCCTGGCTAATAAATTATGATAAATACTCCCATAAACGCCGGGTACTTCAGCTAGTCTCTTATACAATCTGTATAGCATAACCTCTCATCTATCACTTAATCATCTTCACTTATTCCTTTCTTCTCTCTCTCTCTCTCTCTCTCTCTCTCTCTCTCTCTCTCTCTCTCTCTCTCTCTCTCCAGATCCATGTCCTGTGAAACTTTTGTGACCGGATTCTTCCATACCATTCTTATCATATCTCTCCTTTATTTGTCCACGCCGACTCCTCTTCTTCTGCTCACTCTTTACTATATTCTAATTCATATCGCTTATTCTATTTTCCTTACCTCATGTTCTTTGTTTCCTTTCCCTATTAAACTTATTCGTCTTTATGGATACTACACTTTTCCCTCCCCAACGTCTCCTAGTTCTGCATTCTCTCTCTCATCACCATTGAACCTCTTGTTTCCATATTTCTCTACATATTTCTCTATACTCTTTTCATTCTTTATTAGTTCTCCGTCTTCCCCCGCACCCCCTTTCACAAGTTCCTATGTCACCTTCACAAATCGTACAATCTTCCTCTTTCCAAAGAAGAACCTACTTCACGTCTCGTTCCCATTACTTATCGTTTTTACTCAACTGCGGTAGAAACCCTCATTACGGCAACTAGTGTTGGATTGCAGCGAGCGAGTACCTTATGGTACACCTGCTCCGCTTCACCGTGTTCATGCTATGCGCGTTGGCAGCCATGCGTACCAAAAATGTTCTGAACGTCATTCACGCTCAGCATACCATATCCCAACCTCATCATTCTTTTACTAGACGTAACGTCAAGTGCCTGATTGTCGGTGATTAGGAAAGTAGTATGAATGCGTTGCACTACAAAAGTAGAGCAAGAGATGGGTTGAAAAGCAGATACGAAAGATCCTCGGGAAAGCTTACCCCAAGACATTCAATACAAACTGTGCGTAGAGATGAAGAAGAAAGCAAACGAATTCAGAAAATCTCCCTGGATGAGGGAGATTCAATTTCCCCCTTCTTTTTGTGTCCCAACGCACTTACAATTTTGTTTTTTCCTATGCCCGACTCTAGACGGAGATTTTTATAGATCAGTGGGTGATTTGAGGATAGGTGATCAGCGTGTCAGTAAAGATAAAGATGGGGAATAAGGTAAGAGTTTTAAATTTATTAATTGCCTGATTTGTTGTAAAAAGTTCAGTTCATTACTCTCTGATACGTATGTATTTTGAACATCTACTGCCTATATTGTTTTACACTTAATCTAAATTACTACTACTACAGCTTGGTGCAGTCAATTGCAATTGCAAGTTCTGCGTTTACAAACATTCAAATGTTGGCACCTACTGAATGTAGCTTGGAGCCAGCATTGCAACTGACCGTAGAAATTCTTACCAGGAGGTCCTAGGGTTCGAGTCCAGGCTGTGGCTGAATTTTCGATAGCTAGGTCGAATCCAGCCGCATCTGGAGGAAGTACTGACGGCCGGCAGAGACCAGCCGGGGACTTAGAGCTTGGCCACATTGGGGCGGTGCCATATTGGAGATACCTGGAGAGGGAAACCACCTGCAAACTAACGTGTAGGTCGGCTCCTGAACTCACCATCCAGCGAAGTATGTGTCTCGAAAACACACTCACTACTCTAACGAGAACCAATGTCCATAGCAGTTGCCGTTCTTGGAAAAATAAATCAGTAAATGAATCAATAAATCAACAACCCTTTCCCAAAATGATGACGAACTGCTCCTCCAGGCTGCTACTGCTGCTTCTATTGGAAATCTGTTTTTTTATTATTGTTGGGAAATTATTAGAGGGCGAATGAAGCGAATGAGTATGACGAGGAATGGTATTCAAATGAATACGGAAACCCTTCCAGCTGCTCAACTCACCTTCTTGCTCCCACGGATAGGAAAAGACAACAAATGGGAGAAGAAAAATATATAGTGGGTAAGGAAGTAATTGCCTCTTATAACCGGGTAGAGTCCGATGACGCTATTCAACTGAAACTTACGGTCGCCACATTTAATTTATTATTATTAGAATTATTATTATTATTATTATTATTATTATTATTATTATTATTATTATTATTATTAGAATTATTTTATTATCATCATCATCATTATAGGATTTCATTTATGCATTGGTTCAGGAGTTTTAAAAATTATCGAGGGAAACAATGGTTTGCACATTACGTGGACACGGAGTGTGGGAATTTCTGTATTCCAACAATTCAGGCTTAAGATTTCTCTCACTCTATTAGTGATCCCAAAATACACTTTTGTGAACGGTCAACGCCTGCTTTTCACTTAGTTTGTTTCTTTCAAGTCTCTTGCAAATTCTTAGTGGCTAATCCGCTTGCAGTTATTACTACTGGAACTACTTTCACCACCGTTAATCCGTACATTACTTTCAATTCGCATTTCCTCTTCTTTTCAGAGACAACATCAAAGATAAATGTTGTAGATATATTCATCAAACAGAACAATGTCTTTGTATTTGCTTCCACCGTTCGATCAGAGATAATTACACTCACCAATTGAATCCGCACCCCATCTTTGCAGATACCGATCTGAGGTTTCCACTTGCAATACAATTACTCTCTCTTTCTGTCTGTCTCTCTCACTCACTCACTCACTCACTCACTCACTCACTCACTCACTCACTCTCTCTCTCTCTCTCTGTCTCTCTCTCACACACACACACACAAACGCGTGGGCGCACACACGCACTATGTGGTAGTTTCTCGTTGCAAGAGACTCGTGAATAAATTTGGCGCCGATCATTGTGCATTTAAGGTTCTGTTTGCTTCAGAGCACGGCTTCCACAGGGAATACTCTGAATTCACTCGTTGGTGGAGTTACTCGTAAATCAAGAATACCTAATATCAATTTGCTAATCTATAATACATTTTTATACTTTCAGGATTTTTTTTCACAACTTTGTCTTGGTTGAGAGAAAATCTTTTTCAGTCTCTCTGCTCTTGAAGCCAATCCACTGAGCTTTTCTAATCAATTATGCCCGATATTGGATTCCAAAAAATTTAACATGAAGTTCGTTTCTTAGCCAGGACTTCATATCCTCTTGAGCCTTCGAATAGACATCGTGTGTCTATGCTAGTCATCATCTGGTCCAAGATGTCATCTTTTTATTCTGATCACGGATAATTTTATGAACTCAAAGAGTTAATTTACAGACAATTTTGACGCAACGTTTCTTCTTGATGGCGGCGTAGTGCCTCGGAATTATGAAGTCCCCTTCCTCCATTTTCTTTCGAAGTAAGTACGGGCTGATGGTGATGAAGTGGATGTTTTATAAGCATAGCTCTTATTTCACTTTCAAAATTATGTAAAGATGTATCTGTCTATTTCATCACAACAAAAATGCAAGTTGATGTGGGTGTATCTCGTCTATTAATAGCAGCGACTTGAGTTTAAATACTCTTGTTTTTCAAACCTTATTTACTTTCGATAGCATGTTCTTTACAATGTTTTTTTACAATGGTATAATCACAAATTTCCAACAACTGTTGCATTTTCATATTTATAAGTATTTGTGCAAAGGTTGCTCAGGGCATCAACTTGATGCCATTTCTGTACCTCTGATAGGAAGGTCCTCTGCTCGAGTCCCGGCGGTGGGAGTATTTTCGACACTAGCTACATATCTTAGGTCGAATTCAGACAAGGCTGGTTGTTCTGATCAGTAGTTTTCCGTGGTTTCTCCGATAAACGCCAAGCGAGTGCCGGAGCAGTTCCCTAACAAAAGGGCATCTGACCGCAGGATCTTTCCTTCCTATTCCTTATCCTACCCTCACCCTTTATATACACTTATATGCACTATACTACACCATACATGCCGGGAGACCGGTCGGGAGCTTAGCGCTAGTCCTGGCCGCGTCGATGCCCCGCTGTTGGGAGATACCTGGCTAGGGAAAACCCTGCTAGCCGACGGCAGGTCGGCGCCGCGTCTCGCCATCCAATGGGAAGGGCCACCGCCACCTCCAGAGGAAAAACGTGCACCGCGCTTATGGGACTAATTACCTTAGCAATCCACTTGCCCGAAATCGCTAATCAATTAATACAAGTATTTGAGTATCCCAGGCTCATTATTATTATTATTACTCAGTGGTACAGCTACTTTTAAATCTCATTATAAACAATTAATAATATTTTCAACATCTTGTATACCTTTTCATAGCTCCATTTCCAGACCCACGAAACGCCCAATATGCATCTAATAAGGCGAGGTGCTCGCAGCCCGTCGCCACGTACGCGCCCAGCCAGCGAAGACGTAGTTAGCGGCGGCGGCGGCGGCAGCGGCAGCGGCGTAGGCGGCCGAGGACAATGCTAATGGCGCGCGCACGGCGTTGCCTGGCTGTTGAACTCTGCGTCAAGGCTTTCTATGTGAACTGGGTTACCCACGGCCACATGTAGGACGATGAACCCCGCACCTCGGCGCGGCCGGCAGCCTCGCAGCGG
>BOPP01000170.1:424193-443510 GCA_017312745.1 Gryllus bimaculatus
GGAGGGAGGGAGGGAGACTGGGAGCGGCGCCCAGACGCCGGCGATGGATATCGGCGCCTGCGGAAGGCAGAGCCGGAGGCGGCGAGTCGAATGCGCAGTGGGGCTATCAGGGGGCTCATTGACTGTTCTCTCGAGGGCTGGACCGGCTTAGGTGGCTCAGGGTATCGGTTGATGCCACTGCAGTGCCTCTGACGGGGAGGTCCTAGGGTTCGACGTCCACTTTGGCAGGATTTCAGACTTCAGCTGGACAGCTAGGTCGAATTTATTTGGTGTCTGGAAGAGGATTCTAACGGCCGACTACTCTGATCGGTAGTTTTCCGTGATCTCACCGGTCAATAACCTGCAAGTACCGAACTAATGGGCCAAGGACCGCGTGCCATCTTTCCTTTCTCGTCTGTGCCCGATCCTCGCCCCCTTACGTGCACGGACTTGCAGTTACTTGCACTACACTACCAGACAAGGGATTAATGACCTTAGCAGTTGACGCGCCCGGAAACACTAATCAATCGAGGGCGCGGGGGCGGCGATGGCACTGGCTGCGATAGCTCTGTGGCAACATTCGTTAGTTCTACTTAGCTTCACAACTAGATCGAATTCAGCCAGTCACGAGGATCTGCAGACAGTCATTCAGACAGTCATCTGCGGACCCCTCTGTTAGTTTTCCTTGGTGTCTCCGATCAATACAAGGCGAAATCCGGAGCAGTACTCTTAACAAATGAGCATGGACCGCGCGCGAACTTTTATTCCTAACCCCGTAAGCATTCCTCTCCCCACATTCAAAAGGATTTTTTTTTCATACTGATACTTTAGGGTCTAGAGTTTAGGACTTCTCCGTTTCGGTTTTCCAACTGAACTTTTTGGCTCTATTTAAACTCATTTAAAACAAATTTAAATAATTTGAATTATCAAGTGCCGCGCTCGATCTAGTACGACGCGAATAGGTTCGATGTAACGCGGATTAATATGTATCAACCATTAATTACTCAGCAACATTAATTCCCAAGTCGGAATTACAAACTGGAACCCTATAAGTATATATCTTTACATCGTTAATGCGCGAAGCAGGTAATATGCACAGTTTTCAAGTAACTTTTCTGGTACTTTATTTATTCACAAAAAATTCCGTGAGAAATGCAGTATCTCAGTGTTGTCACTCTTGCAGCCGCATCCCCGGATATCCGATGCGTGCCTGAGACACACTTACATATAAGACTATATAAGGTTCATAAGAAAATGGAGATAGCTCAGTTTGTGTATTCTTGCCTATCCGGGATGAGCCACGTCTCAGTTAATTGGAGTGACGTTATAGCCATCTTGCTGTGGCCTTCTTCAGAGCTATACTGCTCAAATGATGAAGACCGATAGCTCAGTCTGATTTTGCCAGATTTTACTTCTCTTCTTTTATCTTTCGAGTCTTTGCGCACTGCTGCTTCCACCTCGCTTTTCATCTTTATATCTCCATTCGCGTTTCCCTTCATCTTTCTTTCTTTTTCCCTTTCTTCCGCCTTCTAGTTCTATTACATCATGGTGAATCTTTTTATCTTTCTCTCTGTCCATTTCTGTGCGCACCCCTTGGCCCACGTCGGCCAGTGCGAGAAGTGGGCTGCCGATGGCTATCTGTACACGTAGACTATCGGTGCTGGGGAGGAGAGGCCGGCCGGGTCGAATTGCGAGCCGCGCCACGCCCCCCGAGCGGCGTTTCCTCAGCGCGGGAGCGGCGCCCGCATCGCTTCCGCTTCCCCGGCCGATGGCCGCGCACGATCACGGACGTTGCGACAGTTATACGAGTAGTAATTGACCCACTCCTGGAGAGCTGGCAGGAGCGGATTCTATGTTAAAGAGGCGGTCTTTCTTCTTCTTATTATTCCTCTTTTTCTTCCTCTTCCTTCCTCTTTTTTCTTCCTCGTTCTTCCTCTTTTTTTCTTCCTCTTTGTCTCTTCCTCTTTGTCTCTTCCTCTTTGTCTCTTCCTCTTTGTCTCTTCCTCTTTGTCTCTTGGTACCTTGTCTTGGTACCATTCTACAATGGAACTTATTTTCGTAGCACTTTGCAGAGGAAAACACTCATTTCTCTACCACATGTGTGACGCGTTTGTTGTTTGGCCGCGCGAGGGAGAAACGGAAATGCATTTTGCTTCGTCGTGATGTAGCCATAGTAAACTGGGCGCAAACTTGCAAAACAAACAGGCCTACTCAACGAGCTAGAATATATTACATAGTGACTGAAGCACCTCAATCTTTAAAGGAAATTGAAGCCATGTTTTTTGTAAAGCAGCACCGTATGGGATGTATTCTAGAACTATGTTTGGCGCTGGTTTCGGACGGTTACACTACCACTCATATGTTTTGACTTCAAAAAAATGGCGGCCACCAAGAGCGCTGAAACTATAGAGACAGCCACTCTATTCAGTCTATCGAACGGTCTACATGTAAGAAGCGAGCCGAATTGCACCGTTGCAATGCAAAGCCTCGACTAACTTATCCATTCATTTTTAATTACATATACCTGACATTTTGCTTGCATAAAAGTTTTCAGTAAATACTTGAATATTTAAAATTTATTTTAAAAATATTTTATAAGGAATTGATTCTGACGTGACCGGATTTCTTGGAGGTAATTTAGTGTACTTTGTAGAATTTTCAGTTGTTTCGACCAACTTCTTTTTTTAAAAAATGATACATTTTTAGGGGTTTATGTGGGGGAGTTAGGGTTCAAATTAGCCACATTTCAAGGGTCTATACGAAAGTTTATTCAGTTTTACCTTCAAAATGTTAGATTATTTTGCATTTGGGGGCATTTTTTGTACTCCAAAGAGTAGTTCTGTTATATTCGGCTGCGCCAGATATACATCTTCAAATCATTATTTATGTGAGACATGTAATTGTGTCGGGGAAATTATAACTGCTCGGTTAAAGCTTTACTTAATGTAAGATAAGTATATTATATATGATATGAGAGATAAGTTTTTAACAAATCTTCTTGCTATTGAGATGTTTTAACGAACCCGAATCTTATTGCATTAGTAAGGTTAGGTTTATGTTTGGAACAAAACTTCCGCTACGTATTTAATAGATTTCTTCTTAAATAGCGAATAAATCGTTTATAAACTAACAAAACAAGTTTCCCGTTTATAAACCAACAAAACTTTGTTTTGGCTGGCTCAGCTCGGGTTCATATGGTAGGCAGTTATACAGAGCTGGAAGTTTGTCTGTGCTCGACAGATCGTGTCGGATAGTGAGCGCCCGTGCTTGCGTTTGAAGTGCCGGTCATAAACACAAATTCTGCCCAACTCGGATACTTTCTGGCCATCCCCAAACTTCTGGCGGTGTCGTCAATTTACAAGTTTCTCCTCGGGGATTCTTGTAAAAATAAAAAGTACTTTAAATCTTGGCTCTCTTCGATGATAGCACATCTACAACTGAAGTCTAACAAAAATCCAAGCGTTCGCTTCGGCAAGTGTTGCGTGAGATGTTGTCTCTGTGAAAGTCAGCATCTCTAACATCAACAGCGCCTTAACAGCGGTGTAATCTCTACCCACTGAAGCTGCCTCCTTCGAACCCTCCTTTTCCGTCACCCAAGTTTCCCTTTCTTTATACTTGGGTCGAGGCTAGATGTACGTGATTTCTTTGTAAGCCCCCTTGGTTTATGCCCTCTCTTTTCACTAAAACCTCCACGGATCTCGGAAGACGATGTGCCAACACCGAGTACGTAAGACGGTTAATTTTTATTCTACTCTGTTGGATGTTTCCTTGAACAGTTTTTGCAACGCCTACCACTTTCGTAGTACGTGTGACATGCACATCACGATGAAATTAAATTGGGATGTCGTTCACAGACTTTACTTAATATTAACAACAAAAATATTTATCTCAAATGTCATCTCCTTCTTCAGAAATTACAAATAAATTCACTTGCCCTTTCGCGGTTGATAGATTTATCAATAAGTACCAAAGAACTTGCTGTATAGTGTAATTACTACGAATATTCTTATTGTTACACTGTTTCTGGTAATTAACTGTTTTGCTTTCCCTCCCCTGAAAAAATTACCCTATTGTCGTAAAATATATAACGTATATGTAATATGTAACGTAAATAAATTTTACAAAGTGGTTAGAACCCCTTCATTTAAATTTCTCTTTCAGTACGAGATAAATATTCTTCCGGCAAGGTTATACTGTGTTTTATCTTAATTTATACATGTAATTTCATATTACTGTACTTTAGAGCGGTATTTGAATAACAGCTGATTTACCTTTATGGTATTTGATTCTCACCTGATCTACCTCGACAAATGTTATCGCGCGAGAAACTTCTTAAAAATAAATATTTTTGAAGCATCTTCAATTCCAAAATTAACTATACACGTCTTCTATTGCTTCATTTCCTTTCTGTAGGGCTCGTTTTGAATGTCTTTGTATAGCTTACGTAAGAGCAGATAGTACGTACACCTCTAATGAAATTCGGTGTTGTTTGTTAGGTAACATACAAAGAGACAATACGCAAATTTGAGGCTCATCCAACAAATTTTCCGTAAAGCAAACAAATCTGGAAAGCCTCGTGCGTAAAAAAACACTCTTTATTTAGAATCGTCGCCTTAAAAGCGGTATTGCAATCTCATTAACTTTCGCAGTACTCAGTCAAAACAACAAAACATGCAGGTATCTAACGGAACCCCTTACGGTACCACAAATCAAAAGAATCGTGCAATTGCTTCTTCGGCAAGAAAATCCAGTTGCGAGACGGCGTTGTCTTGCACGTCACGTGCAGCATTGCGAAGAGGCTTCTTTGTGGAAAGGACGTGCATTAATTAAGGACCTCACGTCGGCAACTGACATCCCGCTTTGAAGCCCACGCCAAGAACCGCGTGGGGTGAGGAGCTCCAATTGAGGCATTTAGTTTCATGAGGCCACTGAAGCACTTAGTTTATAAGTCACAAAATCATGGTTTCTCGGCAAATAATTTTAAATGAATATACTTTTTGTACTGTACTGCACTTGTAATAGTAGGAGTAGAGTTAAGGGCGAGTTAATATTTTGTTAGCAATGCAGAAAAATCATACTTGCATTTCGTTTACCAATGCAAATAAGTTATATATAACTCGGAAACGAAAATGTCAATTTTTTTTCAAATATTGCTATTAAATTTATTTTTATTTATTTATTTTAAACATTTAATCATCTTTTAACTCTCTATAGTTAAAATGACGGGAAGGGATTCTTCAAGACAGTCAAGAAAACGTGCGCAGATAATCTTCTTCCCAATACGTCACATACAGTTTTTACTGTTTTTTTTTGACTAAATAAATCTAAATCTACTGTACAGACATAATTTAAAAATGACGGTATTTAAAAATGTCTGTTATCATTGTAAATCATCAGATTTGTTTGTCAATAAAAGCAATAAGATGCACAAAACATCGGAAGTGTCTAACATTGCATTTGTTCATTCTTTATTCTAAAATAATTTGGTTAATTCTTCATTTTCCTCAATTCTAGTACATTGCACTTAGACATAACAAAATTAAACGCTGCATTGTGCTCCTTACGTCCTTGGACGTTGAATTCTTGACTGAGAGATGTAGATGTTTCTTAGGTTATAATCCTAATACCTGTACCATTGCTAATACTGGGTGTATTATTGATTAAATTGATAGATAATTATGACCTGGCGGCCCTAAGACAGGGAGGGTGTATCATGAGGCTCCAGCACCCCTTCCAAGAGCCAGTGACACATACTTACAAATATTAATTTTTACTCTTTTTTCTCTAGTAACAAAAGTTATTCACAATCTCTCTTGAAAAGTAAATAACTATAACTAAACGTATAAAAAATTGAAAAAAGTAAATTAGACGTGAATAAAGGATTCTTCATCTAAAAACGTCAATTCCGCTGGACACTAAACCTTGTGCATCAAATAGAAAAATTCTGGTTACGCCACAGATTATGAATAGTGGATAATGACATCGTAGTTTTTGAAATGCGATATTGGAGAAACGAAAGAACTGTTACTAAAATCTGCCGCAAACCTGCTTTGTTCGTTACAAGTTTCACATATCGATCTGAATTTGAAATTGGGTACCCTGAGGAAGAACGTTAGCGTATTGTCTGCTAATTTCCGGGGCATTCCTTTGGAGTCAGAGTAGGAATAACATTAGGTATTTTTTAAATTCCGTTAGTTTTCTTTAAAAATGCGCTTTTTCGTGAGAATGCTTCCAAATGTCCCAGTGGCATCGCGTCGAAGGATGTGTTGACGTGGAATCATCCGAGCAGCCGAGAGCATCTGCATCTTTTATTTCGGGTACCCCAACACGAGACACATTAAAGAACTAGGTGGATTAATATTTGGTGGCTGCATCTCGGATCAGGTATATTTTCGATCAACTGGAGATGGGCTCTTGAGGATTCGTGATGAGCTCATTAGTTCACCTAAAGGATGGAAATAAAGGCTGGATAGAGAAAGAAGAATAGCGTGCGGTCCATTACCGGTTGCTCAGCACTTATCTCTCATCCGGTCGGAATTGATTGCCGGAGAACACGAAAATGACCGATAAAGCAGGTGGGCAGTTGTTGTTCATTTAAATGTTTATCTAATTCGTGATAGTATATCGTTCTTCCACCCAATACCGTCTTTCTTGCCGCTTAAGTTTGACATAATCGTATGTAATCTACTCTATAGGCCTGTATTGTGAATATTGGAGTGAGTTGTTGTTTGTTAAGTTGAAATAATCTACGGTATTTACGTATCTATTAATTAAATATCTACATGATGTTCATGTTAGTGGACACTCTTCCTACCATGCGACAGAGTCTTCGGAAACGTCACACGAGTCGTAAGAAGACTTGATCGAATTTATCTACCAGAAGATTATGAGCATATGATTGTAAAAAGTCACAAATTAAAACCATTTACAGTATCAGTAATGAAATATACTGATATAACGAACTTCAAGAGCTGGTTGCCAAATTAGTATAAAAAACTTGCAAATCAACTGTTCAAGGAAATAATGAACCCTTTTTAGTTTCAAACTATAATCAGTTAATTTATGAAACTTCTATACCAGGTTACTTTTCAGGTAGTATTTTATCGGAGGACTAGTTGCAAACACTTTTAAACGCTTCAAGCTTCACGTCACACCACTCGAATTTATCTACAACTCCGATTTTTCCAAACGATCCATCCTACAAGAAACAATTACCATCAATATGAAGAATGTCAATGATAAAAGTCTTGAAGTATATGAGTGGTGAAATATTTGGGAGTGGGGTTTATCATATTGTTTCTTAGTCAAGCAATGAAGATCAGTATGAATCAGAATGAAATCATTTGTTCTAATCTATCGTATTGTGTAAAAATTCATTAATAAAGACACCCGTATTAAAATTAGTTACTTCGTTTTAGTTTAACAAATATTGAGTGGAAAAACAGTATAATACCAAGATATATTTTTGACTTTGCAGCTTCTTAGGATACACATAATGAAACTCACTTGGCAAGTTCTTTGAGAGAGACTCATTTCTCACAACTTCTCTCTCCATTTGATAATTGTAAAATGTACACGTTTTACGCAAAGCATATTTTTGCGTTTTTCTCAAAACAATGATTTCGGGGTTGCACTGTTTTTACACTCACTGATTTAATTTATTTCCGTGAACTACTCGTATGGATATCGACAAGTTCACAATAGGTTTTTAATGCGAAGACATTAATAAACACTTTCTCTGAATTGTGTGTTCATTGTCTATTTAAGGTAAACCGTTGAGTTAACTTCTTATAAGATTGCTTTGTGACACATTTTCAAAGAAAAATAGATAAATTGAAACTCCGGTATACTTCGTACAACATACATCGCTAATTGGTTTCAATAGTTCTAAATGCACCATTCATACTTTGGGAGTTAAAACGAATGTACGCCTCTAAAAAGGCCAACTGCAATTGACTGGTAGTCCAATTCCGGGATCCGATTTTAAAAATACATCACAATTTCGATATAGGTTTTTCGACAAAAAAGGGAGAGAATAAAATAGAATGCGCCGCATATTTTACGTTTCTAGACGATGAAATTTAAAACAAGCTTAAAATGAATCTGACGTCAATGTTTCTTCGTTCTAAACCGGTGGCTCAAGAATCGCACGTATCATATCATGAGTCATTGTGAATACAATTTAATCATCTTTCTATATTAATGAATAACCTTTCGTCAGGGTTCCTTTTATTTTATAATATCAATGTGTTGAAAATGACAAATTGTTTCGTTTCTTATATTAAAAAGAAATTTAAAAAAACAATAAAGTTGCCTGGCTCGTCTTTACGCAGAAACAGAGTTGGCTTGAAACAGAATCGATAATACAGAAGCATTAAACAATATACTAATAAAGAGTCATTTGATATATCTCCTGATCTCCTGGTGGGGAACAGATAAGGTTTTGCGGATATATGAAAAATATTCTAAGAAATGTTTGTAAAAAACGTGTTTTGCAGCAAAAACGCGCTGTTGGTGAATTATGGCACTTATGGAGGTAATAAATCATTCGATTCTTCTCAACAAAGTAAATTGAGTGGAATAATTTTTATCCTGTCCTTACAGGACATTCTGGAATAATTCTAGGAAAATATGCGTTTTTTATGATTTTAATGCACATAAAAGAACATTGGTGAAACTCTGTTCATTACTATAATTTCTTTCCGGCATTCGCATAAATAATTACATTATTCATTAATAAAACCTGTTGTGGACCAAGGATGTGTAGAAAAATAGAAAGTCAGGTTAATGCTTCTATTACAACACTGCGTACCGCAGTTCCAAACTCATAACCAGATATATAAAGCCGGATGGCCAGAACTGCAGGAGAAAAGTCTTAATCAAATGTCGAGTCACAGTTGATGCAAATACAGCCCACAAATCTAACAGGGCCGATATACAAAGTTACGTAAAGGCGGTTGAAAACCCTTGGCAATCGCTATCAGAATGGAGCGCGACCGCCGTGCACACCGCTTATCAGCGTGTCCTGCTCTACTCTTCTCCGTCGGAAGATTTGGGGGAGGGGGAGGGGATAGCAACCCGTAAGTCCCGGTGGCTGGCCGTCACGGAGCTTTTGCGTTGCAGCTCCCGCGATGCACTCTCGCTGCTGTGCGACAAAACACGCCCCGCCGATGTTGACGCTCTTTGACAGTGGCGGTCTATTCAATCCCCTCTGACCCCAAAACCTAATTTTGAAATGGAATATCGAGAACACGTGATGAACAGAGAGTGGGAGAGTACGTACCTAGAAACCTTTTTGGAAGAAGGTTTAAAGCCATCTACGGAGATGATCATATTCAATTGCTCTTGACAAGGCGAAACGATTGACTATTTTTTGCCAGATCATTCTACAATATTTTGGGTGAATTCAAAAAACAGTTTTCTTGGTGGTTTTATGTCACCTAAGTTGTACTTGTCACATGTGCTAAAACGCTGTGAATTACAATATTGTCTTTCCGGTTTAACGTGATTTCTTAGGACAAGATACATTATATTGGCAATATATTTTCATTATAGTATTCGCGGTAGTTAAACCTGATGTAATGACTAATGATACGCGAATTTTTAGAAAAGTTCTTCTATCAATTCTGTTTTATGCCAACTCTCTGTTTCTAAGTATAGAAAAGCCAGGCTACTTCATTATTTTAAACGTTTATTTTTAAAATAAAATTTTGCAGCACTATTGAAAAATTGTCAAAATGCCCCTGGAGGCTCGAGTTTAAGCCAGTAACAGTTATTTCTATTTTAGTAGTAACATCTCAACAAAAAATAGAACTTTTTGAATACCATTTAGTTCAAAGCCGTTAAATTGTTTTTATTTATTAGGATATATTGAAAAAAGCTGTCATTATCATCATATCGATATTCTAAAATATAAGTACAATCTTTTAGAAAGAAAAGCCAAGGCAAATTGTCGTTGCTATCTATAGATTCAGATGCCTCATTGTTCTTAAAGACATGGATCCTCATGTGCTTTCTGGTAGTAACGACAAATAGCATTGCGTGAGGTGATAGGAAAAACAGTGTCTAAGCGACCTTCTCGTGGGCAGAGCGACACCTTTCATGAAGGCGACACGAGGGTACAATGGGTACAGTGTCTGATGGGAAGAGTTTCTATTCCCTCTGGGAATGCCTACGTCTTCACACAGAACTTGCATTGAAATTGTAAATGGAGAGTGAATGTAATTTATCACAAGAAAGACATTCTGCTACATTTCTTAACTGTAGGTGATTATTCGTTTACTATTGTCTTTATTTATTGACAATCACCCATTTCACTATTAATTCTTGCTGAGCGAAACCTGAAAGCAAAGAAGAATTTTGAAAGGCACCAGCAATTGGAAATAGCCACTTACGTGTAGTATGAAGATGATTTGCATTATGAATCCGTTGGAATCTCTTTATTTAATTTTAATTTAAAATTGAATTGAACGTCTTTTCAATAGATTAAAGGCACGCCGGCCAACACGAAGGATGTTTCGTATACAACATTACTTAAAAATTATGTGTGAAAAAAGTTTATTCTATTTTGTTTAAGAGGAGGAATGTTATGCTAACGTAAAAAATATGAAAGTTCTATCTAATATGTTGTCGGATATACAAAATGTTTAAGCGAGCGTTATTTTGTTCATTTAATGATCGTAACTGCATTATTGTTGTATTTTTAACTATGCTACTATTCGTATTACACACGTTCAATAAAAAATTGGCCAAGTTTAGAATTTGAAACAATGAATATTAAAAATACTACGAAGACTAATTATGTTTATTAATCGACCTTTTATGTAGTTGTTGGAATGATAGCATTATTCTTGAGAGGGTGTGGAAAATGCATGTTATCCAATGATTACTCAATTTTATTTTATTTTTTTGATTTGTTTTTCGTTGCCAGTAGTAGAAAGTGTACGTATTAATCATTATTTTTTGTATTACATTTATTATTAATTTATAATTAATTATTAACTTCCTTAAAAACCAGGAACTTCTATTAAACTCAATAATGAAGTTTTGCTGTATTCATTTTATTGGAATGTACACGTACCAGTAATGCTAGGATTTCACTTCATTTTAAATAATAGTGAAAGGTCAGTGCTATCTACACTAATAATTCATATTCTTCCTCGTGAATGAATGATACACGTGTGCACATCGCAAGTACTTTCATTTGTTATAGCTCTCTCATTCGAGGCGAAAGTAATGTGCATTCACAATGAAGATGATATCGCGGCAGTCCTCGCCTTGCACTTGAGCAAATTGGAGCTATGTGTCACGAGGTAGCTGTCCCCAAGGCGAATCCTTTGCATGCAGGTGGGCGGGAGAAGGGGTGGGAGAGAGAGTGTGTGTTTGGGAGAGGAAGTCGGTGGAGGACAGAGGACAGCGGAGAGCTACGGCCCACTTTTCCTTCGCCGGTAGAAGAGGCGGCGGTGGGGAGGGGGTCAGGCGCGGGCGAAATTCGAGGAAGGCTGTTTGTTGGGCTCATCTGAGATTTTTGGAGCTCCTAAATTTTAAGGTCTTTTGTAGAGAGACTTTTATGTACATGGTACTGATAAATCTTATGGTGATACAAAACCTTCAATGCCGTCGTCATCAGTTTCTCATTCTCCTCCTATTTTTCCTCCTGCTCTTTATCTTTTCTATTCTCCTCCGGATACGGATCTTATGGGATATGTGTGGGGTTGGGTCTCTTTGTCGTCCAAACAACTACTCCAAATGAAGCGTATTGCCTGTAGCTTCGCGGAAACCGAACCCACATCGTTTTCGTTCCTCACCGAACAGTTGCTGCTATCACGTAAAATATCTATTTTGAATAATATTCTTGTGTAATTATAAAATAATTTAATCTCTATACAAAGAAGAATATCAACTCCCTGATTGATATATCAAAGCAGAGCTAAAACTTCGTAAACTAGAAAATGGAAATCTGTAATACATGTTCTTAAAAGGCTGTGTCTAAGCAGTTAGAAAGGATTTATTGAAAAGTTAATAAGGCGAAGAGATGAAATTATTCAAGGGACAGAAAGTGTGGATATAAAGAAGAAAAATTTGCGGTTTGGCAACCAGAGAAACAGGGGCGGTGACCGACAGAAACGACGTTCTGGCTAGAAGTGCGAATGGAGCGAGGAGAAGGACGGTGAAGATGACGGAGATATAAATAATATTCCTTGCAAGTTGCACACTCGAAACAGTTCATTTATCTTTCTGTGTAATGGATTTGTAATGAATGAAAGAAAAAAAGAAATGCACTGTAACTCTCGTATAGTTGAACCGATACTTCAATTTTCTCGAGATAATGGGAAAAATAATTTCCAATAATATTTACACAATGAAAGTTGAGAACACGTGGTTCAAAGAGAGTGGCACTTCCCAGCTTATTTCGTTGCTATGTGAGTGTTTTTCAAACTTCGTGCCATGCGCCAGTTATGAGGTATACTCAGTGACCACGGAGTAGACACTGTTATGGGAAGGAACCTGTAAAAATAAAATAGATAATAAAAAATAGGGAAATGTGAGGGGCTCTCTTCGGTGAACACAAATGTATTCTGTGTCACGAAGTTGTGTGTAAAAATATCTTGGTAGTTGGGGCGAGTACGTATAATAAATTTCTCGTAACAAGAGGACAATTATTAAATACGGTTGTACTCGTGGACAAAGCAATGAAGCAATCAAATGACATCCTTTCAGATTGTGTTATCTCAACACGGATGGCATGTCGCGGAGAAAAATGTTTTGGAGGACAACAGAGAGAGTTTTGGAACATTACTTGGTGAGTTCATCGTTTCAAAATTTTCAAACGACAATCAGGGTTCTCCTTAGGAGGAAACATCAGAGAATGATGATGTAGAAGATTTCGATTGGTTAAGTATTTTGTGTTTTCTGGCGCGTCAACTGCTATCGGCATTAGTTCCATAAGCGAAGGGCGCGCTCTATCCAGGGAGGTGTCGGCATTCCTCGCTCGAACGTCGGGTTACGTGCCACCCCCCCCTCAAGTATATCCGCCAATGTGGAACCGCTTCAGTTGGGACCAAACTTTAACTTCTAGATGTTCTCCCGACATGTCGGGTTGGTAGTGCATGTATGTATAAGTATGTATGTGTGACTGGAGTGGAAGGAATGATCGCGTGTGGTCCGTGACACGTATGTTAGGGTACTTCTCCGGCATTCTCTTGGTATTGATAGAAAAAAAATAAGAAAAATATGCGATCAGAGCAACCGTCTGGTGGAACTCTCTTCCAGGCAGCGGCTAAACGTGACATATCTATTCAGAGAATGTTCGAAAATCCTGCCACCGTCGGGGCTCGAACCTCTACGGAGCTCCCTGTCAGAGATGCTGCATGAGTTGTTGATCTGAGACTTATCAGCCGGTGAAACATCTTTCGATCTCACGGCACCACCTGCAGTAACTAAACGCATTCAAGATGACTTGCCGTACTGGCAGCATCGTCACGCCCTTTGAGACTATAAAGTTAATAGACCGCCAGCGAGATATTAAGCAAATGTCGAGCTCACATCTCAGGCAGGCACAGCAGCGGGAGTCGTTAACATTTATGTATAATAATTGTAATATAGAATGTACTAGGTATTAATACATTTCACTTATTTAATTTTATGTAACATATAAACGTAATTTTATTGTTTACCAAATGTATGCGATAGCCCGTGAACGGGCTCAATCCTACCGGCGACGTCCCTACCTCCGGGCCAAGGGTTTAGGGGGTACGTGTGGTTAGCACATAGATATCCCCACGCCGTATTTCGGACTTCTCAACCTGATGTGACAAGTGAATTTTCTCATTGTCACACAGCAACATACACTAGGACATTGCAAGGAAAACCCACACTACACTCTTGCCTGACCGGGAATTGAACCCGGGGCCGCGTTGTGGAAAACAAGCACGGTGGACGACAGCTAGCCACAAGTATTGGTCACCAAATATTGAGAAAGAATATTACAGAAAGACTATAATTATATTCTCGGCAACTAATTAAGAGGTGGTGTATGTTTCAAATATTTTGTATTGATGGCCTGCGGAACATAGTGTCCGTCTCTTGTCTCAAGATATAGATTGTTAGATGGAATTCTCTAGGTTGTTAGATGAATGACGCGGAATTACATCCCAAGTTTTCTCCTTTTCTCTTCTCTTTTTACATTTAAAAAGTGATGCCTGTGATCATGATAGCTCCAGTCCGTGACGATGATGGGCTGTCAGTATTGGGAGATACACAATAATGTCTCTACTCAAGTTTAATTCGTTAAAATCATCTCGATCGTTAAAGGTCGCTTCATATGTATACACGGACATCGACAAAGGAAATAACTGATCGGCTGATTCTGGATTTAGCGTGGTTACAAATGACATACCGCCTACCTTGAAACCTGTACTACTCATACATATTACGAATGCTCTAAATATAAACAAATGTTTGTGTAAATGATTATAAACATCTTGTTTAAATACGAAAAGCATCCTCAAACTCGATGAGCCTGGACAATAAAACTTTTAGATGCCAATTCTGTTAGAAAAATTTTGGTATTACAAATAAGTCAGGCACATTTTCCACTGTTTTCAAACATGTTTATATCTTTAAATTGGCCATCTGGAATATCTGAGAAGCGGTTCCAAATGCGTTCTTTAAGACCTAATGAAGAAATCGCATATATCTTAGCCGAGATCAAATTGTATTAGTTCATTATTTATAACTATTTTTTAAAAATAAAATATTATTTATAATTATAACAATTACTTTTATAATACTAATAATAAGTTAATAAAATAATAATAATAATAGTTAATGAAAATTGTTCAAAATAATCGCAATGCGTTTTAGTTAATACAGACAGTGCATTATTTTGCGACCCACCCTCTTGATATTTATTCTTATTTATCTAATTTCTACGCAAAACTTCATTCGATTGTATGAAATCCCACACTGGAGTTTCCACTGCGAAACACCCTTCTATTCATATATTGTAAATACGAAAATCGATGATTTATTTAACATTCTAATTCTTTTATTTATCTACCCACTTTGAATGACTAAATTGTCTCTCCTGCATGGACACAAAGTTAAGGCTCGCCCAGAAAGGATCACGAATTTAAAGAAATGTATCAGAGGAATTTCCTTGTTATGTGGGAACTATAAATATTTTAAATTAAAAGGTAATTTACCATAAACTAAATTGTTTTGTTACATTTAATTCCAACTATTGTAAATTGAACATATTATCCCACTTTACATTTAACATTTCGATAATAATGCTTCAAAAATATTTACATATTATTTAATCTCTGTCGTACAAACTATTACTTTCGTCATGTGTAACCTCCAATGTGTCCAAGTCAATGTACATACCCTTTTCACGCAGTTAACATCACAAAACAATAAAACAACCGTATTTGTTTTGAAACAAAGCCATAACTTGGCGGACCCTTTAAATACTTTTCTTTTTAGTTCTACTACGGTATTTCACATTTTCCTACCTAATTCGCTATATTATTATTATTATTATTATTATTATTATTATTATTATATGTATGATTGGCTCGAAAACATATGCATTTGTTTTCGAAAAATCTTTTGTTTTCAAAGTTAAACTATTTGTTTTGCACCTTGCGAAGACTGAATTACTTCCATATAGTATGAATTCAAATAACTCATCGTCATCTAACGGGAAATGACGATGTCTGAAAAGGTTTATTTATTGGAGTGCTACAACGTGGTATTATCCCACTTAATACGAGTACTTAGCGGCTGCTGATAGCTGTTGCCATGTAGTACACTATCTACTCCTGGCTGAACTCTAGTTTTGAAGTCATACACTCAGCACATGATGTAAACCAGTTCTTCAAGTCTAAGAGTATTTGTTTATTGTCCAAGTTTAAGTGTAATATACATATAACTTTGTGGGCAATTCTCATGGCTGTATCTCCAATAGTTTAAGACCTACGGCACGTCGAAGTTGACCATTTTTAAAAGATTTTTGATATGTCTAAAAAACACACGAGTTTTTGATAAACGCCTTAAAGTTGTTCATGTCTCCAACATGGTATAGCCTTAAGGTTCTCTCCCATTTATTATCTTTATTGCATTTTAAACATTACAACAATAATTATGTTTGTGTACAAGATTATTATATACTGAAATATGGTTATATTAGAGCTACATACTAATTGACACTAAATTTTCTAATCAATAGTTTTTGTCAAAAGTAATACTCAATCACATATGCAACATGAATTCCTATTTTACGCATTAATTTTACGCATTATAAAGAATACTGATCACATAACACGCAACTGAAAAAAAAAAGTGTTCGGTAGGTGCACAATAAATCTACCCATTTCTTTATATGTATTATTTCTTCATAGGATTCATATCTGCCAAAAAGATCAGCAGCCGCTGCTGAAATGTGCTGCTGCTTATTGCACTTTTCTATTTGCATATAGCTTTCACGTGGGGCGCTTGGCTATGCTGTCCCGAGAGAGAAGGGGCCGAAGGCACTTCTTAGGACGCGTCCTCATTGCGTGTCCTCATATTCTCCGATCTCAGGCCCATGGACCCCGTGTCCACTGCTCCTCGGCGTCCTCGGAGGCCTCCTCCGAGTGCAGTTACCTCCCGGGAAAACAGGACTCTTTGGTCCAAGTTTGAGTCATTTTCATGTGGTTGGGCCAGACCCATTTCTGATGTCGGATGTGTTAGCTGAGGGAAAACACCGTTCCCTATGCAGTTACCTTTGACATGGAGATCCAAGTGAATACCATTGTCTGGAGGAGAGTTCTGGCGGCCGGCTGTTCAGTTCGATAGTTCTCCGTGGTTTCTCTGATCAATAACAGGGGAATGCCAAACAGTATCTTAACGGGCCAAACAAGGTATCATATCTCTCTCCCTTCCTATCCCCTGATGCACATGTATGTACTCAATTACTATACGTGTCTGAAGACCAGTCGGGAGTTTAGAGCACGTCCGGGCGGTGGAGAGATGACCCACTGGGAGAGATACCGGGAGTAACCGACAGTCGTCCTCACTATTGGGTCGACTTTGGAGCACTGCAACAGGCTTGGTTGTGTCGACGGTTGGACGCTTTGTCTGCTGGGGGCTGGTCTGTTGGCACACATATCACTACGTCGAATTCCGTTTACCCGAAACCACAAACGCCTCAGTAAACAATGGGGACGTGAACGGGTTCACTGGCGTGCCTAGTTGCAAAATGTGGTGTTTTCGAAAGAGTTCCACTTCGATTTCTTGTACAGCGATGGTCGCGAACGTGTTCGACGCTACCGTGATCGTAATCTGCCAGTCAGCATTATTCCGCGCCGTAGCGGACTGTGATGGTTTCGGGCGCCATTGGTTACAAATGTGCATTCTCGGATCATACGTACAGAGGAGAATCTGAAGAGCAACCGCTACATTAGGAAAGTTTTAGAGCCTGCGGTACTACCTCTCCTACATGCAACTGTCTCATTGTTTTCAATTTAGGCTTTTGAACACATGTCACCTATATATTGTAATGCCCATTACTTCGTCGTGATATGTCGGGCGCCAGGTTCAGTTCCTGTAACGATTTGACACCATGAGCTGCCAGGGAAGTTACAGTACTAGGAGAGCGAAATACACATTATATTTATATAATAACTTAATGTTTGACGTAAAGCTTCAACTTTTAACTTAATGTTAAATAGGATCAACAAATTTCTTAACATAGAACTGAATTAAAGTCATTATCTTGAAGTCTATGATTACAGACCAGAGGAAACTCCATTAAACGTGTATTTACCGAGAAACTAAATACATGGAGTTGTACTCATTATATTAACTTATATTTTCTTGATACTTGTGTGTCTGGCATATAATTTTAACTATATATACCAGGCTGAAGCGCGTGTCTATTCTTAGTCTCTCTAGTCTCGATCATAGTGTACTGTCAAAAATGAGTTCATACCGTGACGTTTCTATAACTCAACAGTTGGAGAAGATTGGTGTAATTCTCGTAGCCATAGTCACAGGACTCTTGATACATTACGCTAAAAACTGCGATTTATTTCTAGGTCAGGAAAAACGCATTGCAAGTCGGATACTTGGCATGCGGTGGCTCACCTAGACATGGAGCCGGTTCCCTACATACTGGTCTGATTCGGATGGACGGTCCTCATTCGATGGCAGCACTCGGCGGGCGGCTCTCAGGTTCCACGAACCTACCACTGGCGTGTTTTGCCTCCTTCGGCTGGCAGCGGTGTAACGTGGCCCGACGCGAGGCCGTTCACTCGTGCGGTTCAGTGACGCTCATTGAGGACACACCCGCGTACTACATGTAGCCGAGCTTAGTTTTGTATGCGTGGCTTGTAATAGGGCCCCTGATATGGCATCTTTTTATGGTTAAACCATGCGGAATTGCAGTATAATCTTAGGAACAAAGTGACGGGCAGGATCTTGCCATCATCGCGTCCAAGTTTACCTCGCGGCTAATTTTTCAAATAGTTGCTTTTATATCGAGATACTGCTTAAAGTGCTTATTCGGAGAATCTGAATGCCTAGGTTCTGTTCGAAGAAGTACTGATATGTTCTAAGTGTCTCATTGAGAATTCTGAATCTAAGTCTATCGAGAATCTGAAATGCTAAAGTAAAGTTTCTCTGTCGCATCTTGCGTTCATTACCTTTCCGTTCCCCCTGCCCAAACGTTTTTTCGAGCCGCAGATTTCTGCCCTTCCTCACGATGAGACGTCCCCATTTAGGCTACTCAAATGCGTCTTAATTTTTTTGAAGTTCGCCAATCGGGTTGCATTCGTTTACGAAATTTTTCCAGGGAGATCTTCTCTCTACCTCGGGCCCTCTCTCTCTCTTTGCTCTCTCTCCTCTCTCGTCTTCTCTCTCTCTCTGTGTGAGACGATTCCAGAAAGATCTTCGCAGCTGTCCGACACTTGTTCGAGGCGTGCGGTTTTTCTTTTCCGTGAGCATAAATTATGTCAGCGGTGAGGCTGATCGGCAGCCAGCGATTCTGTTGAGTTGTACATAACCCCTGTGGGATATTTGATTCCTGGCGCACGGGCCGGGGGCGGGGAGGAGGGGGGTTTTGCAAAAGGGGGGCGACAGCAGCGCGTTGGCAAAAGGGCGGCGGGCAGCGTATCTGTTGTTTGAGGCGGTGGCTCCGTGGAAAAGGGAGGCATTGCGGGGGCGTATATGAGGGTCATTAATGTGCGCACTAAGATGGTCCCTAATCAGCCGGTCGGTCGGGCAGCTGTCAATGCGTGTCCGCGGCCTGGCGGTCGTTAGGGCCCTTTGCAACAAAGCCCTCCTCGCGACCTA
>BOPP01000170.1:443535-485920 GCA_017312745.1 Gryllus bimaculatus
CTTAACTGTGATGGGAGCTATTTCGATACGAAATTATTATAATATTATTTGGTGACGCCACAATATTTCAGCTGGTCGACATCATTTTTCTGCATTTCATGGCTTATTTATACTTAATACAAACACAAGTGCTTAATGGATTGGTGTAGTATCAGGCGAAACTAATTACGCCAAGAATAAGGACAAAAAACATTCTCCGATGAAAACTGCTACTGCAATACCAAGTCCAAAGAGTAACATTAGGAATGTGTCTAACATTTGTGGAAGTTTCAGAGAATTTACATGACGCTCCTTGCTTTTGGGGATTTCTTCTAAATTATTATCATGAAGATGAGTTTCAACAAGATGCAATACATATAGATTTATCATTTCGTAATGAGGACTGTTCTTTTTCACCGGTAACCCAGTATAACCTGGAGACAAAACGCACTCCGGTACCATGTAATACATGGATTCTTCATTATTTTTTCGGCTTTCGTTCCGCGTTACGAACAAATAAAATTCTGGGCCCATTAAATATCCACTGCCTCCTTTCTGTACCATATCGCTCAAGCGCTCCATTATGTCTGCCTCCGAGTAAATTGAATCAGGTGACGGGCGGACGAACTTTCGTCCCAAAGATTTGAGAGTCGCGCTGGCGTATTCACGATCAAACACAAAATAAAAGTCAAAGAAGGAGTAAATGTGCTGGACAATTGCATCGACTTCGTCGAGAGTCAGTGGGTCAGGGTAACGAGGTCTCGAAGACAAGAATCCTGTCAGCTTGGCCGAATATCCGGTATTTAGCACCATCACAAAGGCGACCACCGCGGCGAAGGTAATCCGTTGAGCCCCTGTGTTCAAATGGCGGCTGGTGGCGCCATTCAAAAACAACTGGACGATATCAAAGAGAGCCCTTCCAATTCCGCACACTGACAGCAAGTCCCCGAGAGACATTCGGCTGCTAGGAAGGAGATGCACAATATTCCTGACAAATGCAGCGAATATTGAAGATATTATTACCCAAATCCATACATTTGGTTTGTATGGAAGTAGGAGCAATCTTGCATAAGGAATCCTCGATGCTTTTCGTAACACAATACATAGATTGTCCTGGTAGAGTGGAGACGTGAAATCGACTAGTTTGAATCTGTCGTAAGTTATCAAAAAATCTTTAAAAATTGTATCGATGCAACCGTTCTTAAGTTCTTCTAATTCTTCATCGTCATCTCTATCTTCATATATTATTTTTACTTTTGTGCGTGTTATTGTTTCAAACATTGAAATGTAGTTGCGGTAGCTTGATGAAAAAGTTATAACTTCCTCTAAGAGATTCTGACGGTTACTTGCGTATACGCTAAAACGACGAAGTCCATTAAGTGTCTCATCATATCGCAAAGAGCTTACTATTGTTGAACATGTATCAGAAGTTGTATTATAGTAAACTTGCTCAAAGCTTCGCTGTTTTCTTGTAGGTAATAATAAAGGTATCTTGTGCTCTAGCGATATGTTCGTAAATTCTGAACTATCGTTCTTATAGGCACATGTCATATTATGATTATTTTCCAAAATCATAACAATTTCAGTTTTAAATATAAAGTCTTGAGGATTTGCTGAAATGTAAATACACATCGGTTCATCGTTATTGTAATGTGTATGCGAATTATTTAACAAATCTTCTTCGATTATTCCTTCATCTAACTGAACTGTCGTTACATAAAATAATATTGGATCCACTGTAAGTCGAACGGCTGCAATCAGTTCTCTGAAACCATGAATAACAACGAATGAGTTGGATTCATCGTGTATCTCCTTTAGAATTGTAAAACAATTTGTTTTCTGTACCGTGGGACTATATACAAGAAGAATCGGTGTACTTGCAGTGGGTGCATGCATGCATTTAGAAAGTACTTGAATGTCTTGATCTTCCATCTTGGCTTTATTGTCCCGTTCAGTGGCGTCCAAAATACTTGAAGTACCCCATTGTGAAGATATCAAGGAAAGAAAAGACATAAACAGCAATGTTGGAAATTTCATGACTAGTCATTACGAGAGATACATCTATTGTGAATTACCACTTATCAGTTCCGACGAACTTTTTTCCAATTTCATAATACACTGCTAATACATTTACTAAATCACACATTTTAAACGAACTTTTAATGAAAAACTATATTTTAAACCATTGTTGAGCAACCCTAAAGAGGGTAATAACTGAGTTTGCAAATGGAATATACCAACGAACTAATGTTTCTCAAACAAAATTTTTGATCTGAACAATATTTACATGAATATTGGTTACATTGTTTCATTTAAACAGCTCTACATTGATATCGAACTTGCGTCTATCTATCAAGGGGAAGTACAGCAATTACGGAAAAAATCCATAATTTCATTATGACGTGTTTTAGGTCATGCTGTCATTCTTATCTGTAAATGTTTGGAAGGGGATGTGTATCCCTGGAGACTAATCAATATACACAATAGATGCTCAGGAGGCCTTGAATGTATGGTTACATACATACAAATGTATCATAAAACACTTATCTGGAATTTACTATTTAAACTGAATTATTTTACTTTTGGTGTAAACAATAGCACTTTTGGACTACCAATAGGTAATCAGAGACACAAATCAATTAACATCGGTGCCTCGGTCATCTTCAGTGTGGAAAACATACCTTTTCAAACAACCACCTCACAGAACGTTTCTAGTGTTACTTCTATCGGCGTGCTTCAAGGTAATGCTTGTTTTCAAAATAATATTGAATTACAAGATTCTGCAATAGTCACTGAAGAAATTACTCAACATCAAGAAAATAATCTAATTATTCCATCTAGAAGTAATATTTTAATATTTCGTCGCTTAAATCATTATAATAATACCTACGGACTATACAGTAACTAGTGCACAGAAACAGGACTAACATCAATAACAAATGACTCTATATCTCCCCTGCCTCGAGATCAAACAAATAACGTCTCTGGTACTTCAACTGATATATCTCAAAGCAGTAAATATACATAATTACAAACACATTATTAATCCGATCTCTCGCAATTATCCCGAATCCCCAATTAACTCGATCCCTCCAGCAACTACGAGTACTGCCAATCTGACATTCAATCAACAACAATTCAATCCAAAAGTGACTCAAGAAAAAGAGAAGGTTCTTCGTTACTTCAACATCCAGGTCAACGATCTACACTTTTTAATTCCAACATGACTACAACTAGAATGCCATTAAAAATAAATATATATACTAGCAGATCTACAAGACACTCGTGAGCTTCCAACAGTTCCCATTTTTTCAATCATTTATTTTAACGTTTATAACTTTAATACTCTACTTCAGGACAGAAAATATATTGTTCAAAATTATTTAACAACGAAAACTGTTAAAAACAATGTCAAAATATAAATATTTTTCTGAAGCAAATAACATTCAATCTCTCTGATCGTGGCACTACTATTAAAAGTATCACAGTGTTATATAAAATTATACCTATTACTTATTCAAATGAAAGTATTAGATGAATGAAATTATTGAATTAGTAAAAAAATATCCAGTTCAAAAGGTAAACATATTATTTAATAAAAAACGTGAAACTATATAATTTGTCCAATAGAACTTACTTAAAGTGCTCAAGCTTTTAAAATCTTCAAAATGGAAAAAAATCACAGTGTAATAAAAGTTCAAGCAAAAATATCAAATATTCAACCTATTCAGCGTAAGAGATGCCAAAACTTTAAATGTTCATAAGCCAATTGTAGATTAATCCCGCGTTGCGTAAGATGAACTAAAAACTACAATGATTCGAGCTGTCCTCTTCCAAAAAACAACGCCTCCGACTTGTGTTAATTGTCTTGGTAAGCACACAGGTCATTATAAAGGTTGCCATGTATTTAAAGAATTATTTAAACTAATTTATTCTAATAATTCAAATTCACGCATGTTAATAATTAAAAATTTGCATTCTGTTTCTCAAAAATTATATTCACAAAACTTTCCACTCTTTCCACAGTCTCAAATCTTTCAATATAATTTAATTCAAAATAACCGTTTAATACAAATAATAATTCATCTCCAGCATATAGTCACATATATCCTAAATTCTCTTACTCTGATATATTAAAACAAAATTCTTCTACTTCAAATTACACATCTTTAATTTTCAACGTAGTTCAAATTATTTCTACACTTATCACACAAATACAAACTTTGTTACAAAACCTCCTACCTCCACTTTTAATCTCCATTTGTAACAATATAAATATAACAGTACTAAATTGGAACTAATAGACTAAAGCGACAGCAAAATATTTTTAATCACTTTTTATCTTTTCATAATATCACTTATCATGCTTCTGATGGAGTAGCAATAATAATTAAGAATTCTATATATAATTAACAAACACTTTTTCCAAAATCTGACATTTTCGAATGCATGGCTTTAGAAATTAAAATAAATAGTATCATTTACTCTATATTCCACTTATAAACCTCCAAACAATCCCATCCCAATCAAATTTACAACCTCATTTTTCAATATTCTAATCTAATTATACTCGAGGGAGGCTTCTGCAGCAAAAACACTTCTTTGGGGTACAACTCATCAAATTCACAGGGTATTCGTTTACAGCAATATATAATTCAAAATAATTTAGAAATGCATTCCCCTCTCCGAATCAACATATTATTCTAATCACAACAATATAATACCAGACATTTTACATAAAATTATTACACAAAAAATGTCAATTTACAATTTTTTCAACGCCACTTTCTGATTTAGACGCAGACTATCTCCCTATTTAAATATGTTTTAATCCTTCACTATTAAAAACTAATTATCCACTTCATAACATTCGAATAAATTGGAATACAATATAGTTTATATATAAATTAAAAATTTAATTTTTACAAACCCTTAGATAATACACAGAAAATTTAGACAGAAATAGAAATATTCACTAAAACACTTCTAGATTTATATAAGTATTCCAATACATACATTAAACCATACATTTGTTCTCGATCTCTCCCTATAAATATCTAAATATCTTATTAAATCCAAACAAAACTTAAGACGATTCTGGCAACAAACTCGTCGCCCTGGCATTAAAAGAAAATTCAACAACTTATCAAGCATTAAAAATTACGTATAGTCCAATATGAATTAGACAAATTTCAAAATTATTTCGGCCAAATACATTCCAATAGCAGAACACAATTTGCAACAATTAAAAATTAACAAAAACTTATTTCTCTATTCCAATATTAAACATAGGTTCCACATCTGTATATACCGATTTTCAAAAATGATAATTCAGAAAATCAGAATCATTGCAGATAAACTAGAAAAGTCTTTTACACCAAACCCTATAAAAAAATCAAAATTTTAATAACGAAATTGAATCTTTCATCTCTTTTCCACATTATTCAGTCCCTTCGAAAATTAAAATTTATTTCTCTCGTAGAAGTTGAAAAAACATAACATAAAATAGAATATTCACAAAACTTTAGAATATGATTTTAATTCAAACACAATGTTAAAAGAACTTAATTTACTAATTTTATTGAAACTAACGAATTATGCAATTCATTGCTCTAATCTTATTCCACTTCTCGTATCTTCTTTGGAATTCCACAAGCGTCAACACTTTCCCCTATATTTTTCAATATATACATGTCAGATATTCCACCCCTTCCTTATACCACCATAGCACTGTATGCTGATTATACTGTTCTTTTTTCATTCCACATCAATATACAAACTGTTCAAAATACTGTACAAATTTCTTGAATTATATTTATCTAAAATGGATCCAACAATAAAGAATAATAGTAAATCCATCTAAAACACTTAACAAAAATTCACACTTTGCAGGCCTACTAATCCCCCATGCCTCAAAATAAATAATACAAATGCACCTTGGATAGACAATCATATTCCAATTAAATATTTAGGACTTCATGTCGATCGTCTTTTAAACTGGAAATCACACATTCAAAATATTACCAATAAAAATTCAGAAATCAAAAATCAACAATATAAAATTTATAACCTGTAAAAATTTCAAAATTACAATTTGATTGTAGTATACCAATATTTAAAAGAATAAGATCATCTCTTATATACGCATGCTCAATTTGTTATAATGCATGTGCGTCACACATAAAGAAAATACAAACCATTCAAAATACATTCTATGGAGAATTCTAAAATTTGAAGGGTTTATCTCCAATAAACAGGTACATAAAGAATTACAAATAAACCAATGAAGACATTTATAATTAATCAATCTTCTATAATTTAACAAATTTTACTGTTTTCAACATTGCGATTTAGGATAAAATTATAACAAACAATATTCGTTCCCGATTCCCCAAAGATATATGTCACCCTCCGTAAATAATTAAATTTATAAATCCTTTCTAAGTAATTCTTCTCTTAAAACTCAAAATTTATATTGAAATTTACTAAATTATTATTAAATTTGTTTTAATCCATTTTTATTGAAACCAAATCGCAATTGCAATAATATTGATATAAATATACGGCATCTCCAAAAAAGTTAGGCTAACATAATTCCTTCAATCATCCTAAAAAATTGTATAAAATTGAACGTAAATAAATAAGATTAATTATTATATATTATATATAATATATATAAATTATATATAAAAATTAACAACTCAAAAATAAGTAATTACGCGGCGAGAAGCGGCAAGCTGCGGCCTAGCTTAGGATAGCTTAAATGACTCTTGAAAATGACAGAGGTGTGTTTTGTTAAATTATCTAAATTTTGGAAAATTACAGAAGTTCGAAAGTTTTTGGCGTCAACTTACAACTACTTTGTACAGTATTGAATATAGAGATTTTTCCTTCTTCAGAATCAAATCTTTAAATGAGGACATAAACATTTTTTTCAAAATATTAGTAGTTTCCGAGTGGTTATGCGTGAAATTTTGAAGAAGGTATTTTCTAAATAAAAAATTTTTTAAAAAAAGGCTCCAAATTTTGTCTTGAAACTTTTCCCCCGAATAGCACCACATGCACTTAAACATGACAAAATCTCAATTTTGCTGTACTCTTTTGACTAAAATAATTACACACACAATTTCTTCATATATCATTGACGCCGTTAAAATTTACGTTATGAGCATTTTTATGCATTGTTGAATTTGTAAGTACAAGTGTTACAAGTTATTTTGTATATAGTTTCTTGAAAAGTCAAAATGCTCATACGGCTCCATAATTTTTTTAAGTACTTTTTGTGTCGTTAACACTTAATACACGGCTGTTTGACATTAACGTCATTTCGATCTATTCTTTTAACTTTTCAGAAACTGCACGAAGGATTTTTTTAAAAATCATCTCTCACTTTTAAATATTTACATTAAAGGCATTTCCTACACGTTATTGTATTTGTGAGTAGAGGAGCTTCAAATGATTCTCATGAAGTTTCTCTAAAACACACAACTTATATGTGAAAATGAGAACACAATTGCGCATTCTCGGAAACTCTCAAACGATTTATTTCAAGATCGCCTCGAAATTCCTCAATGAGAATTTGTATTTGGGACTTTTTTCCTCATCTATAAAATTCTTGAAGACATATCAATTATTGTATTAGGGGTCCGGAAAATTGAGGAAATGTGAAAATGTGTTTTTTAAGTAAGTAGCAGCAAGGAAGAGGGAAGGGCAATACCGAAAAGCTAATCCATGGAAGAAATCCTATATTTATTAAAACCCTAGAATTTTGAAAATTGCAAAACTTAACTTAAAAAGGTTTTCTACAACTTTTTATTGAGCTAGAGCTTTATATTTCTGAATATTGGGTCCTTAAATCATGTCATGTACTTTTAATGGACCATTTTTGAATCTATTCTTTTCTTCAATTAAGTGTATATTTTTAGTTTATGACTTTGGTGTTAAAATGAATCTTTTAATATGAATATTTTGGGTTTTTGTCACCGATCAGACAGACTTCATACTTATATAAACATTCTATTTTAATGTAACTTCTTAAATTATCTTGTTTTGCCAGTGTGTCTTGTTTTAATCTCAAGAAATAAAATTTTGTCTTTCTGTAGAACAGTTTTCTATACTAATATCTCATTTTAATTTGTAATTCTAATTTTAAATATTATATTTGCGTTTGCCTTTTCACTTTAAATTTAATAAGTAAAGAAACAGTTTGAATTGTTGTTACAGGATTTCTAATGATGAAGCAAACATACTTGGTCACAAAACGTTGTGTTTCAGCGAGTTTGATATTAAAATATTTCCGTTGTAAAGAAACGAGTGTTTAGTTGCCTTTAATTAACCTGCAGATACGACTGTCCTACAATATCATGTTGACAATTACTGATCTGTTTATGTAGATTTATTCATATTAATAATTCCATGCAAACAATTTCTGAAATATTTGTACGTTCCTTTAATTTTGACTTCTAACATGACCGTTTTCAGTTTACAAAGGCCAGAAAGTAGAAACGTATTAACGTGAAACACAGTCCGATCGACGAATGCATGCCTTTATCCATGGGTGCAAGCACGTGGCCATCTTTGCGTATAATTTTCGCCTGGTTTTGCTTCTTTTGTACTACCAGTTTCTGATACTTAGTTTATTATAAAGACAGAATGGTTAATTGTGCATTAGAATGGAAAAAAAACTACTCGTATTTTACGTATAATTTTGGGGTGAAATGTTAGTGTATTTTCTTGTGATTCGGAGTGTCAACTGTATAAAAAGTCTGATAAGTGTTATGTATCGTATTTCAACAAAAATTATACCACAAAAGGAAAATAATATACGCAAGAATTTCGATTTCATTTTTCTTATTAAAAAAATTCTTACCCAACGAATTAACGCTTCACAAGTGCATTTTGACATTAATTTTATACATCTAACTTAGCATTAACCTTAATAAGAGTGAGGCCACTCCCTCGGGAGTCCTCAATTTCTATTTTAGAAGTATGTTGCTGGGGTGATTTGGAGGAATGATAGAGGGTTAGAAATTGATGCCATAAGGAGAGAAGAGGAAATAGTTTATTAAGGTGGTCTGAATTTATCTTCGAATTGTCCTTGGGCGTTCGTACTTCAGAGTCGAAAATTTCTTGCGACTGGAGAAGACGGTAAGGGTTGGAAAAATATATGGGGAAGTTTGCAAATTAATTGGACTGATGGGGATAAATCAAATTCTTTATGCAATTGATTAATAGAAGCAAACCAAGCTTATTTTGCTGCAGTACGAAGTATTTTGTTTTGAAATATTTGAAGTGGTTTTAGCACCGTAGCACCGTACGGGCAGCACCTCCTCGAATGGGACAACCATAGGTTAGAAGTGGGTGGAGTTCAGTTTATGTAGTAAAAGCATTGTAAGATCGGCCTTGAGAGCGTATTTTCTGTTAATTACGGCATACGATGTGAACCGGGCGGTTTGTGCGTACGTTGGTTTTGTTTACGATATGAGATTTCCTATTCCGCGGCGTATCAAGAGGAACTCTGAGGTATTTTTTAATGAATCTCTTTGTCAGCACTGGATAAAACAAATCCTAGGAAGAATTAGAAACTTTCGAAATGGTCAGTTGTTTGTTTAAACAATTTGTTAAAAGTGATGAAAGTGGAGAGATATAGAGATGCCTCAAGAGAGGTTATCAGCAAATTGTTTCCACAAACAATTGACTATTAAGAGTGGCGCAGGTCTCATTTCCGTTGAACTCTCTGAATTTTTGAGGATTGCAAATGTAGAAATAATAGGAGAATATATGTGCTGGTGTAGAAACACTAGTTTTATTAAGTTTTCATAAGCATACAAGAGAATAGAATGTTTAAAATTAGAATAAGATGCTTAATTCTTGCGTTTCAGGGCGGCAAAGGAACAGTACGCCGATTACATTCAACACTACATTACAACATACATTGCATTCAACACCACATTACTACATACTGGCAAAACTCCTGTCAGTTCGTCTGTCTGAGGTTAAAGCTAGCTGATTTTCTCCAAAATTGATTTTCTCGGATTGATTTAATCGTACTCGAGGCCTTCTGAATTTGGAACGGATATTTTGATTTTTGGGGAACTTTATTTGAAGCCTCAACATTTTTAGAATTTTCTCTAAAATGGCTTTAAACTTTCTAATTAAACTTTCTCCTCGAATAGCGTTAAGAGCGCTCAAGAGAATTGTGTGGGTCTCATTTTCGTTCAAATCCCTGATTTTTCGAATACAGCAAAAATTAAATTTTTTCAACATCTTCCTACAACAATATTTAAGATTGAGATTTTTTCTTTAAAGAAGTGTGTTCTTTCAAGACAGATTGATCCTACTCGTGGACACGCTTTTGAGAATGGCACAGATATCTTTTTAGTTTTACTCTATATTTTTCGAAAATTGAGTGTTCTAAATAACGGGCGACACAATTAGATTTTTAAGTGTCGGCCCATATCGGTTCATCAGTGCGGCTTCCTGGTGTCGCACTAAGATGCACTGCGAGTTAACAAGGTGAAACTGAGTTCGAGAGTCGACGGTGAATTTTTCTTTCTTATTAAAACACTTGTGCAGGTTCGTGTAATAGTATAATATTACGGAACCGTTACAAATAATGCGAGAAAGTACGTGCAGTTGTAGCTCCACTAGCTTATAGTATATAATTTGATATGAGAGTACTAATTTTTAATGGTTTCTCAAAATGTTGGTGTTTTAAGTGGAAAATCAGCTCATACGGAGCTTTTTCAGAAACTACATGATCTAAAAACGGCTCACGATTTTCGAATGAAACTTTTCATGTAGAACCAGGTTTTATTCTTCTTCAATATTTTTAAAATGACAATTGAATTAAACTATACAGGGACCACTATATAGTTGAGAAAATGTGGAAAAATATAATGTGAGTTCCAACAGGTAGAAGTTGGAAGAAGTTGGGGCAAATCCAAAATATCCTGATTAAAAGGTTTCTAATTTTCGAAACCATTTTGTAGCCATGGTTCTTGTGGCTTGGATGCTTTCTGTACAACTCTATTCGCAGAAACGTGAACAACCAGTCATATCATCCAGGCCCAGCAACATCAACCAATTTGATTTCCCGTAACATAACATCTGGGCCAATAACTAAAACCCCTGCAATTGTTAATAATTAGGCATGTTAATTTTATAAAATATATTCTTTGATTACTTTTGAAGACACATGTGCGCCAAATTCAATTTTAGCGAGTAGCAAATATTATCAACAAGAAGGAAGACCGTGTTGCCCTTACTTTGTGAGTTGTTTTACATAAAGCCTATTAATCTAGGAAGTTATAAAACTTTCAAATTTTGTCTCACTTTCCAATGTTAGAAAATGTTTTAATTATCTTCATAAAAGAGCACGTGAACGTCATCTGCAAAGTATAAATTTTCTGGGCTATGTCGTTAATAGCAATAACATTCTAACATCCCCTTTTCTCAGAAGCGTTGTCTGAAATACTATTTTGAGAGCCAGTAAATGACGGAGTATAGATTCGTGAATGAGGCCATAAAAACCATTCTCCTACGAAAAATACAAATGAAACTCCTTGTCCAATGAATAATAAAAGAAATATCCCGCACGTTTGGGACAGTTTCAATTTCTCTACAGGACGAGACGTGAAGAACACAGATACCATTAAACTATCTAGCTTCAAATTATACTTATAACGCTCTCGTTTGTACAAACCAAATTCAGAAAGGCGCATTGCAAACTTATTTATGGCTTCAAAGTGCACACTTTTCTTTCTCACAGGAAACACAATATAAGCAGGAGATATTACACATTCTGGCACCAAATGTAACATTCTTTCTCCATCTACTGAGAGATTATCATCCAGTAGAGCATATAAATAATCTTTTGGTGACAATAAATATCCACTTTCCCCATCCTTCACGATATCACGTAAAGTTTCTTTTTGCCAATCGGGATCTCTCGCAAAAGAATCTGGAACGATATATTTGTGACTCAAAGAAATCAGAGCCTCGCTGGCGTATTCATGCTTAAATGCAAAATAATAATTCATATCCGAGTATATATGTTGAATCACCCGATCTGCCTCGGCGAGAGTCAATGGGTCAGGGTCGCGGGGTCTTGAAGTAAAAAATCCCGATAGCTTGCCCGAGTACCCAGTGGTTAGCACCATCGCAAATACGAAGATCACTGCGAACGTCATCCGTTGGGGTACTGTAGTCACACGTCGACTTGTCGCACCATTCCACAACAGTTGAACAACATCGAAAAGAGCTCTTCCTATCCCCTGCACACAGAAGATATTCCACAGTAATATTCTGTGAGTGCCTGGAAGGTGGTAGGCAATGTTCCACACAAGTGATATGCATAATATAGAAAACAGAACCAAACTCCATGTGTCCGTTTTGAAGGGCAGAAGGAGAATCTTTTGAAAGGACATGTAAGGCGACTTACGTATCACGAGGCAAAGGTTTTCTTGATCGAGAGGAGCTGTGAAGTCGACGCTCTGAAACCTGTCATAAGTGCTAAAGAAACCGTGAAAAAATGAATCGAATTGACCGTATTTCAGTTGTTCCAAGATTTTGTCTCCAATAAACCAATTGCTAAAAATTAGATTAACCTTTGATTTGGTTTCTTTTTTAAACCACAAGGAAAAGTTCATATCTTTTTTCGAAACAATTTTTATTTGATTTCTATAGGTATCGTAATTTAGAAGATTTATACCTACACAACTGAGTAAGCTGAATGCCTTAATAGGTCTCAAGCAGTTGTGTGTCGATACAAGTGCATCTTCACGCTTGCGAACAGTATTTAAGTACGGTAGACTCTCTTCTTCTCTTCCTAGAGGCCAGGAATAATTTGTTATAATCGGCTCTTGAGCAAGATTCATTAATTGTGGATTGTTATTGATAAAAAGACAAGATATTGCATTATTTTCCTCCAAATACCAATAATTACTTCTTCCAGAATTTCTTTCTTCAATATTTGATGACATATATATGAATATCACTTTCTTCCAGTCAATTTCATAACTAAACGAACTATCTAAATATCTCTCAATAGCTGAATCTTCATCATCTTGAGGCGTCTGAATAAAAAACCACGTCGGGTGCAAAGTATTATCAAAAGCCAACTTTAATTCCCTGAAGCTCTCTACAAGAACGAATGGGTTCTTAGCTTCATGTATCTCTTTTAAAATCCTAAAAGAATTTGTCCAGTACACTGTGTGGCTAAATGCAAGAACCGTGGATACTCCATCGTTGATATTCACTTGTACACATCTAGAAAATCCCTGATAATCTGTTTGATCTGACAAAACTATGTCTTTTTCTATTGTCGTCAAAATGTTGGATGTAACCTGTGGTAGACCAGGGTAAAAAGTTGAAGCAAGTAGTTTTATTATTAACGTTGCCAAATTATCTTTGTTTGACCACATATTTTGGTGAATGTCATTCTAGGACGCACTGTACTGAAATTCTTTTCCAATTTTATGTCCTGCCGCTGACACTCTTAGATACGACAGTTCGTACTTAGCCATATTTACACTTTTCTTGTTTTTGGCTCGCAGTTCAATCACTGAATTTTATCACGTACCTCAAGAGCAATATTTGTATCTGTTTTTGTATTCTCGTTGTTAGTTTTATGCACCTGACGGAAGCTGGAAGCGACGTTCCCTTCTCCGGCTGAAACGTATTTCTTCAGGTATAACTCCCGAGGTATCTGCAAGTCTCCCCATCTACCGTGATGATGTGGCTTGTGAGCTTATGTCGTTCACTGTAAATACAGTGGAACAAGAGCAGCTCGGGAGCTCGTTATACTTAGCCCTGTATTTGAAGAAAGGAACGCCAAGGTGGCGCTTATTCTGCGGCCTGCAAGCCCTTGACGCGCATCTGCTCTTCACTCTGCTCAATACAGTTTGCCCTTACACTAACACTGGTTGCGTTTTTGTTGTCTCCGAATTCAATCCCTGATGCTTATCACCTCTCCCCAAGCAATTTTTTTCCCTTTATTTTTGTTCGTTAATTCTCATCGTATTGCTCATCACGTTTCAACGACATTTTCATCTGTATGATCAGAAAGAAGCATATTTGTGACAAACAACATTGTCGTGGTATTTGTTCGTGCAGTATTTTATGCATCTCAATTTTATTATTCTCGCATACGAGTTGTAAATCATGTGAAAAATTGTTCCCCTTGCAACTGGCGGTGATCTTGTGGTGAACAGTTTCATGATTATCATAAATAAAAATAATATTGTACATTTATAGCGTACAAGCTTCTTTTGGAAACTTTTCGGAGACTATAACCTCTCCCTTGAACACGCGTCGTCCTTAAATTTATACTTATCGTTGACGTCCTAATGAAACACCGTTCACTTACGGAGTTGCTTCACAGGAAATGAAATTTTTTTTCTGCGCCTCAATTTAATCACTGATGCTTATCAGGAAGTTACTTGTTACTATTATCGTAATCACTATCTTCATCATTATGCCATTGTTTCATTTTTTGACAAGGGCAGCCAATGTTTGAGACGGAAATTAATAGGGTAGAACAGAGGAGTTTCTTTTGAAGAACTAGTGGTGCTAAAACAGCACATACTTTTTTGTTATTTAAGGTCGCATCAACTTCTAGGTCATTAACGACTACTTGCCAGTTAGTAACTGTAAAGATGACATGATATAGTGAAGATAGGGGATGAAAGAACGAACAAAAATACAACCATGTCCGAGGCGGGACTCAAACTCGCGATCCTTCGATCCGAGATCGCTACGACACTACTGCCTTAACGATCTCGGCCGGGCCGGTACGTAATTTCTCACTCTATTTTCACGTAAAATCACGCGAAAAGTACTCAAATTGGCGAAAAATTGAACACGCAATTAGTTCAAAATATATCTTTGAGGATCAGATTTCATTAAGTGGAAAAAGTTTTGCATTTTTGAAAAATCTGTGTTTTCAACCAACATGAGCACCATTCTCTTAAACAACAAACTTTAATCTTAAACGTGGGTGCCATTTTTTTACTTTGAAAAATGTCCCAAGATCTTTATGTAAAAGTAGCCCCAAAACTAAAATATCTGTTTCAAATTCAAGGGGCCAGATCGATTGGGAAATATCAATTTTGAAAATAATCGGGTGAACAATTTATCCGCTAGCGCTGATCACAGTCGGACGGGCCGACGGACCAACGTTATCCCGTCATTCGACTTTTCGTTATCGAGAACCCACAAAACGAATTCTAACTGACCTACAAGTTAGAGGATCCTCTTTCTATATTTAGCAACTGGATTTATCAACTTTTGTGTTACCAGGTACCTAAAAGAAGAGTTTTTCTGCCAAAAATTCGCCGTTTTTTCACGCAGCAATCCACTACTATCTCTGTACTGCGTAAGCGGTAACGAGAAAGTAATATGGACAGCTCTTATCACCACGGTGTTTCGGGATGTTAATCTAATTCTGGGAGTTTGTGGAATTTAACTTATACTTGTACGAACCCGAGCAGTTGATATCTAGATACCACTAAATCCACTGCTCAGAGATATTGTAGAAAATTTCGATAGCTTAGGTAACTCATCCGCTTGCTGTAGATGAACATGATGTCACGCTATTAGCTGAAATGAGTAGTGCAGGCATGATCAGTACGAGTTACAGGAAACCCATACTGTGAATATAAGAAAACACATTGATAATGTAAACAATACATAATAATGTAAAATAAAATTAGTGGTGCTATAATAGAACATACTTTCTTGCGTTACTTCTAAATTCCCAATTGTCGAAAATTCAGAGAGTTCACTGAAAATGAGATCTTCACCGTCTTTCAAGCGTCCCTGATTCTATCAAAAATAAATGTGCAGAAAAAAATTAGAGTGGTTTCTGAGAAAATGTTCTTTATAAACTGGATGAATGTAAAACACAAATTACACAAAAAGACTAGTTCTTTCAAAAGAATATAAATAATCTGTGTTGACTCAGGCTTCAGATACTGAATCAGCGCGTCGACATATGTAGAGAATCCTGTGTCATGGAACATGAAACATTGGTCTGACAACTTTTTTTATTTTGTGTGCCTGTGTAATTAAAATGATTCACATTGCTGTTCTAACACTACACTACATTACATTAGCACTTTCGTGGAAGGAAACTATATTTTCTTTCTAATCTTGATTGCACATGACCATCCGGTATGAAGACTACGAATTTATTTTACTCGCAACGCTGTCTCTAAGAGATACTATTGTGGACTAGCCTTTGAATCTTGCAATGCTAACAGTGAAAACGGAATTATATATTTCGTTCTTCGCACTTGTGTGATCGGCGGAAGGGAAAAGAGAAGAAGGAGCTGAAAAGGGTATATCATTGCCAGGCAGCTCTTGTTTTCAAGAGGGATCCAAGGCTATACACAACTATAGGATGAGATTTCTCGTGAGCGAACAAGTTTGACAGCATCAATGAAAAATATCAAAAATCTTCACTGGTATCATCTTCCTTTCCTTTTCAGATATTTAACACAACCTGATACTGCATCCTCCGCGTCCTCAGAAAGACAACTGTCTGTGTCTTCATGTTGTCCAGGCTGGCTGGGATGTTGCAGCTTTTTAGACATGGGTGCCAGGAGAGGAAAAATGGAAAATAATGCCAAAAAGGCAGCAAAATGCACAAAGAAGGCAATATGCTAAAACTGCGCATGAGAAGCTAAAATACGCAACAAAAAAAGAAAGGGAAAAGAAGAACAATGAAAATCTACTAAAACAACTCCAGAAACACAATTAAGTGATTCCTATTGTTAAGTCAAAATATCGTAACATTAATAAGGCGTTTTGCGAAACATCCGGGCTCTATTCATGCAAATATTTTGTAGTTTTGCAAATTGAAGGTACGACGTTTTTGCACTTCTTTCCCTAGAATATTTTAAAAGTTATCACGTTGCATTGTAGTAATGGGAATGACGTTTCACGTCAGTTTCAAATTCTTAGAATTACTACTCGGACTGAATTGAACGGTGCATCGTGAAAATGCATTTTTGCAGTCTTTCTTCATAAACCCCTTTGATTTCTTGTGTTTTCTTCTACATAGTCACTATGTTATTAATTTTTACTATTACACTGGTCAATACAGAGGTGGATATTTTTGTATTTTCGGGAGCCCCTTGAACTTCCTCTACTGGAATTCTTGAACCGATCTCGGGATGCTATTCCTGAAGATCCAGTTTTATTCCCTTTTTCATTCAGCTTGTCTATTACGGATGGTCATTCTCTGCGAATATTTGTAATTGAAGGTACGAAGTTTTTGCACATCTTTTCCTCAAATCTTTCAAAAGTTATCACGTTGCATTGTAGTAATGGGAATGACGTTTCACGCCAATTTCAAATTCTTAGAATTACTTCTCGGACTGAATTGAACGGTGCAACGTGAATATGCACTGTTGCGGTCTTTCTTTATAAAACCCTTTGATTTCTTGTGTTTTCTTCTACATATTCACTATGTTATTAACTTTCACTCTTACACTGGTCAATACAGAGATGGATATTCGGGAGCCCCTTGAACTTCCTCTGCTGGAATTTTTGAACCAATCTCGGGATGCTATTCCATGAAGATCCAGTTTTATTCCCTTTTTCATTCAGCTTGTCTATTACGGACGGTCTTTCTCTTCGAATATTCGATACTTCTATGGGCAAAACCGGTAAGCCATAGGAAAGAATTGGAGAGTGGCGACATCTATAGGATTGTTTGGGCAATATATGCAGTTTTTATTGCCCTATATGAAATGTGGTATATGTCGTACATGAACATGCCTTTTATATTGACGTAATTAAATTCTTCGTACAAAAGTGATCTCTCAATTCTAGGACTTAAAATATGGACTCACAAAATTGATTAGTATCTGAATAAGTTACATTTTAACAAAAACAATCGATTATATTTCGTTTTATTATTATGTTCGATTGATAAGACCAAAAATATCAATCAATTAATAATTGTTTGCTTTCAATTAATCGATGAATAAACGTTTTTTATTATTTTTTGCCATCTTTACAAACTTCTAATGCAAAAATACTGAACGGAAACATTATTCGTATAAAATTAATGATTATGATGTTGATGATGATTGGCTCTTCCTGAGCACGTCAACATCTTTGATCATTTGTTCCATTTGTGTATAGAATATTTCATCATGGTGGTGGCAGTGTTTCTCTCCCGTTAAAACGTGAGACCTGCATGTCGGTTGGTGGGAGATATTCCCCTCGAGGTTATGCTTCCTGTGGCAGATTTGGCAGTTCTTACTGCCAAATATAAAATGTGGTGTGCACCATACATGAACATTCATTTACACCGAAATAACTTGACATAGTTAAAACCATCGTATAAATAATTTATTATAAATCGTTAAAATCATAGTACGTGTGTGTGTGAATAAAGAAAAATGATAGAACAAGAAGCAGGAAAGAAAGATCGCGCTCGGTCCGTGGCCCGTGTGTTAGGATACTGCTCCGGCATCCGCATAGTATTGATAGGAGAAATTACGAAAAAGTACCTATCACAGCGGCCAGCTGCTAAAAGTCTTCTCCAGGCGGCGGCTTAATTCGATTTTGCTATCTAGCTAATGACGTAAATTCGCTACTATTGGAACTGGAACCCTAGGAACTTCAAGCCACAGTCACTTCAGAAGGCCTGTAATAGCTTTGAACTAACTCACATGTACAATTGGCTGACGCAGCAGCAAAGAAATGGTCATGTTCATAAGTGTAACCGTACGTTCAGATGGCTTCCAATCTACAAATATCAATATCTATAAAATGCAGTAGAAAGAAACTACAGAATCTTGAGGTCATGATATCTGAGAGCTTCTTCATTATTTTCCACAAGTTATCCAAAGAAAAAGTTCTTTATGAAGCATGTTTCAGAAAAAAAACCGTTGGTTTTCCTGGTTTTGAAGAGTAAGCAGTTAAGGTGGGTGGTGCATGTCATGCCATTTCTGCAAGTTCATTGAATTTCGTTTTCATTGCGTCTTCTTTCTTCGTTTCGAACTTTCACTCATTACATGACTAAGCTAGAACCATCATGAAATTCTGAACAATCGAAAGTGTAACTGCTCAACATCACAAAAGCTGCACGTCGTGAGGTATTCAGTCTTCGTTCCAATTTTAGTGAACAAATTCACTTTTAATGTGCCGATAAATATAGATATAAGTCAATCTGTTCAAAATTTGGCAATTATTGACTCGTTTGAGATTCCACATTTACTCGAAAAAATTTCCATTTTTCTGTATTCATTGAACTCTGGGGAACAGCTTCACATTCAAATATAGAAATAATTCAAAGATTTCAATCCAAATGTCTCAGATATTAAGCAATGCTCCCTGGTGTGTATCAAACGCCACTCTACATAAAGATCTCAATATCAGCAGTGTTAAAGAGGAAATCACTCTCAAATCTCACAAATACCAACACAGACTCGAAAAGCATATTAATCATCTGGCCATAAACATCTTAGATAACAGCACAATGACAAGAAGATTGAAAAGAGTACATCCTCTTGATCTGGACCATAGATATAAATAATATTTTTCTTTTAAGATAATTGTTACTGTAGATATAATTTTTTGTCACAATGCTTGCACTATTGTATGTTTGTTTGTTATTGTGTTATTGTTATTTCAATGTGATGTTGTTTATTGTTGTTCTTGTTTGTTTTGTTTTTCTCTCTGAATTGGACAATTAGTTTAAAACCATTTTTAGAAAGAACCAGAATTGGATGGTTTCTTTACACGTCAATAATTTATGTACAATTGTATTTGCCGAATGTTCGAGTAGAACAAATTGCAAATAAAGCAGATGTTAGAATTTTTTTTCTGTATTCATGAAGAATGTAAAGATTTCTACTAGCTAAAGCTAGTAGCACCGGTACTAGCTAAAATGAGGGGATACGTGGCATATCGAATAGTTTCCTCGGCTTAGTCTTGCGAAATGCAAAATTTGGATATTGTAATGATTTGGATGAAAGGTAACAATTTAATAACTAATTATTCGAAAGGTTTTCAAATGTTATTAACACTATGAGCAGTTGTGTAGCAGGGACCAGTATACTTGAAGCGGGGTGGGTATGCATTGTGTTATCTAGGTTATTCGGGACGAGCCGCGTCACTGACATGGTGGCTAACGTTTCGGCGAGCGTATTGTGGCCTTCTATGGGTATGCAGTGTACCGCCAATACACTCGCACGCACGTACACACACACACATACACGTCATCTTTAAAATCATCTTTAAATGTATTTCATGTTTTCTAATGCAAATGCGACGTATTTTTTCTTTTTCAATTTTTAGTGAAAGCTTTTTTTCTGGCACATTTTCTTTCTCTTTTGCTCTCGAAGTTGACACTGGTCTGCATGTGTTTATTTATTTTTCAAACTGTTGACTGTGAAGTTCCTTCCAAATTAGCGATTTCTCGTAGTGCGTTTGTACGATGTGGAAATAATGCAGCAGTCCGTTCTTTTTTTGTGGTGTGTCATCCAAAACTTTTCCCACGACTACTGAAACAATGTTTTTCTGTTAGATTAATCGGTCCAGTTTTAAGAAATAATAATAATAATATTAAATCACCGAGGAAAAGCTACAGATTCTCTCTAAAGTGTGATTTCATGAAATACAGTTTCTTATGTGAATAACAATACCCAACGAAACAAAATTTACAACGTACTTCAATCAAAATATTCCGAGCAGACTACATAAATATGGCCACAAAATAGTTTGTGGCATGTAAGACAGTGTTGTAAATAACAATAAACTTACAAACTACATACACCTGAAATAATCATTAATAGAGAAAACATACAATTAAATAGTAAATGACAAAAATTATAAAAAATTCGCATTGCGTAACCCACTGCTGCCCACCCACAGTAGTTGTATTATATGTTATTACCGGAAATAATTGAACTGGTGTCACTTTACAAAGATGATAATTTCTATGACCAGGATTTTGAAAATTTTGTGCCATTCAGGTGCAAATATTTTAAATGATTAAGCATTAAAATATCAAAATTCAGCTGTCATATGATTTATATTTTATAATAATAATAATAATAATAATAATAATAATAATAATAATAATAATAATAATAATAAAATTTAGACCAGTTTTTGGGCTGATAGTTAGACATTTGTCCACAAATTATTTACTGACAAGTTTCGTAAATGTTTTGGAAAATAACCTTAAATAAAACCTATAGTATTTTGAAATTACTGATAAAATCCCGAGCTGCCTAGCAGTGGAGGATTTTATTTTGGCAGAGTTAATGTACGAGTGGATACTGTTCGAAGAATAAAATTTTTAGTTCATTTATCAAAAAATTATGTTCAAGTGTGATAATTCACCTGCGAACAATTTCTGCAGCAGAAGCTTGCAGACCATCTTTGTTCCATGTGGCAGCCATTCATTGTTTAAAACAAAGGCGCGTCGAAATAATACTATTAGAGAAATAATTCTCCAGTGATAAACTGTCCTGGTAATTCGTCTTCAATTGCCTCACTGAGGAGAAATAAATTAACTTTCTTGGTTTAAATTTCATGAGTAGAATTGTCAAAGAGAAAGTTTATCACCTGGGAGAGAACAATAAAATTAGGTAGCAAATAGACATTCTTATATTTTCTGTGACAGCACAAATGTCTTTTTTCAGGAGTCCTGGGTGTTTCTAATCGATCAGAAGAATCAGGTAAGTTGCTGCATCTTTCTCAATACAAGTTACCTTTTCTGACAAATTGATGCTAGTAAGAATATTCAGTTCTGGTCGATTCCAGCAATCTACATCCACTATGTCTCACTGTACGTCTGAGGCTTCAGATGATAGAATGGTGTTCCATATTTTTTTACTGGTTATTCTTGAACCTAGAGGAAATCAGTCTTCAGGGGAAATTGTGTAACTTATTTATTGGATTAGGTAATGACAAATTGTAGGATACTAGTGGCCTGCAGCAGCAAAAATGTTGCCGAAACCACACAAAATGAATTTCCAAACAGCATACATACTGCAGAATATCAACAATTAAAATGCTCTCTTGAAACTCTATGATGCGTTAAATATTTTAACAAAAACAGTTTTCACGAATACTGCAACGAAATACACCATGTGTATACAATAGTTCTTTACATACCGAGACTATTAAAAGCATTGCTGTTGCATATCGCATCACGTAAATAACAAATATTTAGTAGCTTTCGGCATCTTCTTTGGAGCCTTGATGTCTGCAATGTAAGCAGTTACGCACTGAGTGTAAGAATTCAGGCGTTACGCGTAATACGAGAATAGGAGATTCAACAATAAAACATGTATTATAATTTAGTTTCCACCTTTGATTTTTAGACAATCTGCTATTTGCTTGACACATTATTTTATACATGTGTTTTATTTTTCAATTTGTAACGTTTCGGTGATCTGATTGCGTCTTAATCTTCAGATGTACTTCGAAACAAAAATACAACTAGTGGTGCTAAAACATCACGTACTCTTCTCCATTAGTAATGGTTATGTAATACTTTTATACCAGAATTTCTCTCCGAATTATTTTTAGTAAAAATTATTTGAAATTGTAGAACATTTGGTGCGAAAAATAAGCATAATGCCAGAAAGTAAAATATTTAAATGTTAGTGAATAATACGAAATTGATAGCGTTGGAAAACAGTAAACCGAAAAATATATAATAGTAATTATTAAACTCTGTGGTATAGTAATATTGTACAAATATATAGGAGTTTTTAACCAACATGGGACCTGCACCATTTCTTAAATGTCCTTCGAACATAAATGATTAATTGCCTATATTTCACGCAACATTACGCGAAAAGTACTAAATTTCTTGAAAAATTGTACAAGACTATATTTCAAAATCTATCTTTAAGGAGCATATTTCATTAAGAGTAAATCTTTAATATTTTGGTTGTAGGAAGATAGAAGAAAATATTTTTTTTCAATTTTTGAAAAATCAGAGTTTTCAACGAATAGATCTGCCATTCGTTTTGACTATCCAACCATAAAATTTAATCAAAATCGATGGCGTCCTTTTTGAAAATTTTCAAAAAGGCCCAGGGGCTACATGTAAGGTACTTCCCAAAATTAAAATATTAATTTCAAATTGTAGGGGCAACAACATCAGCCAGATCGATTGGGGAATATCAATTTTAGAGAAATTCGGCTGAATAGTTTATCCACTTGCATTATTCAGACAGCCGTTTTGCCGTCAATCGATTTTTCGGTATCAAAAACTCACAAAACAGGCATTCTGGTTACACCACGTGTTGTAGGCCTTTTTTTCTCTAAATTTAGCAACTGGATTTGTCCAAGTTTTCGTTAACATGGCCGTGTAATAAGAGTTTTTCTGCCGAATATTCGCAGTTTTTCGCATAGCATTACATAACTTTTTTTAAGAAGTTCCTTCTTAAGCGTGAGAAAGTAAAAATTAAAAAGATACAAATATTTTTAAGCTATTGAAAACATTTTAACAAATGTTAGTAATAAAACCAACCAAATACAATACATGCGAGATAAAAATCACTAATTCAGCGGAAGGTTACATTTTTGTCGTCAACTATGCATGTTACATAATGTGGTGTTGAATATTTTGGTTATACTATCACTGACATCTCAATAAAATCATTAAATCATTCTCATTCATTCACTAAAATTGAAAATAATTTATATCCGTTTCAAATGTATGTTAACTAATAATGGACAGAAGAAACGATTATTTCGCTGGGGAGACACAGTGTTGGAACATTCCTTGCAAATGGACGCAACGGCTTCGGTGGCCGTCCGTGTGCGCGCAAGGTCGTTCGCGTTGTTCCAGTCATTCCGCAGCCACGCAAGCACCGTTAGGTGCTGTTGCGTCAACCGCCGTGGAACATCACGCGAGGATGACAGCTCCCTTCGGCAATTTTACCTCGGCAAATTTTCTCTCTGAATGTTACTGGTAGATGTGACTCATTATAGTCGACTTCTGTGTCCAAGGGATGGTTTAAACTAATCATATTACAATCATGCACAATAATGAAGCAAAATAGTTGTACATTTCCAATACTTACGGGTCATTTGTTAAAGAAAACTTAATCGAAACGGATCATAATCTCTCCAAACTTGCTAATATTCCGTAAAATAGTTTAATGTCATGTAATAATATACAAAAATTATGAGAAATGTGTTATATGTTTGAAAATCGTTTTTGTATTTTTATGCCGGCTTCCTAATTTTAATTTTATTTAATTTCTTTACTTCATTTTCACCTCAGCAGTAATATACTATCCTTTAGTGAATATACATCTTTTACCACTAACTTTTTAGTTGACGCAGTCGAGCTCCACTCCAATTGCTTTGCGCTTTCTAGTGTGTTAGAGAACTGACCTACCTCGAAGATGACATTGGAAATGCGTGAGGGAAGAAATGCGATGACGTCAATAACAGAGCGCGTGGCAGTGGAGAAGAAAGCGATGTTCAATTGTTAATTACTCTTAACAAGACAAATGAAAGTAATGTTGGCTAAGGAAGCTATGTTTACCAGTGACATAAGGGAATGGACACATTTGTTCAAGGTTCAAATGTAGCGTTCCACGGAATTGAGTAGCAACGATTATACTATTCACTATCATTATTTTTTATCGTTTGCTTTATTGTGCCATGATGATGGACCACTTTACAGAGGAATGGAAGTGATTAAACACAAAAAAAAATATTTTACTTCAAACGTGCACACTTTTGAAGAAAAATGTATAAAAGAAAGATTGATTTTCGAAAAAGAAATAAATGAAAGAAAACTAGTGATACTCCAGCAGTACATACTCTCTCGTCTCGCACTATTGGAAATAGTTACGTAATATTGAAATTTGCAATTTCTGTAGTACTAGAATCTCAACTTGAAAGCCCAGTTAGGCTATCGTACAGCGAAATTTAATCAACAAATTTGGCTCATTTTTTAAACATTTTGTAAGTGTTCCAACGCCTTCGAGTAAATTACTCCCCAAAATTAACACATCTATTTCAAACACAAGGGATCGCAACAGCAGCTATTTCTATTTGGGAATATCAATTTTGGTGAATATTCTGCTTACCGTTTAGCCGCTAGCGTTGTTCACAGAGAGAGACGGATAGACGTTTTGCATTCGATCCAATTTTTCGTTATTACGGACCCACAAACCAAGAATTATGACTACAAAATGTGTTACAAGAAGTAATTCGCTGTATAACGGAACAAGATTTAACCACTTTTTCGTTGCCAGGGCCCGGCAGCACGGCTGCAGCATTACAATACTTACTCTATACTGTATATGCAGTAATGAGAATGTAAACATTAAATTAATTTTGTCCACTACATTATTAAAAACATATAATGACTATTCTTATTTAAATGTTACATTATTTAATCGTTGTTTAATCAAATAAGAACGTTGCTTCTGTCGAATGATAAAAATCATTTACTTGGGTTACAAAATCGTACATTTCTATGTCACGTTTGTTAGGGTCTGCTCCGGCATTTGCCTGGTGTTGGTCACAGAAACCACGAAAAAAACTACAGATCAGTGGGGCTGACTGCTAGACTTCTCCTTCAGACAGCGGCTGCACTCAATCTAACTAGCTAGTGGCGAAAATCCTGCCACCGTCGAAATCCCAAGGACCTTTTTGTCAGAGGCACGACAGTGATATCTTGCTTACGCAAAAATGTTCTTGATATTCCACACCGGGGGGAGGGCTCTGCCTACGACACGGATTAAAGGGTGACTACTGGACCGGAATGGCAGCTTAGGGGGTCCTAAATTCTATTCCTGACGGTAACAGAATTTTCGACAGGCTAGATAGATAGAGAGCTTGGTTGAGATCTGTTGCTATCTGGAGAAGAATTCTAGCGGCCGGATGCTCTGCTCTGTAGTTTTCTGTGGTTTCTCCGATCAACACCAGGCAAATGTCGGAGTAGTACCCTAACAAACGGGCCACGGTTTGCGCCCGATCTTTCTTTCCCATTTCTTGACCTATACTACTCCTTGCGTGCACACACATCTACATGTACTATTCTACCACACATGCTGGGGCACCGCACGAGAGCGTAGAGCTTGTCCCGACTGGGGCGGTGCCCCGCTGGTGGGAGATGGCCCGGCTGGGACGGTAGGTCGGCGCCGAATCCCACCATCAACGTGCAATAAACTTACAGGATAAATCACCTTAGTAGTTGACTGCGCTATTGGTAAGAACGTATTGCTCCAAAGCATGGTGCCAGGAATACGATTACTGTGAAGGTACGAGGCGGATGTTGGCGGCATTGTAAATTTCCGAGTCGGGCCTAAGTATCTCAACGGGTCGTGCTATTTGGCGTTGGGCAAGTACAAGGGAGCTCGTGAATCAAGAAACCTTGCACAATTCCTCCTTAGCCTGCGTGCTCCTAACATTCAAGTGCTTGTTGGCTTGTACTACTCCCAGGCATTTCGGCGGTGAGGACGAACAGCCGTATGGCACGACGCCTGCGGGGCCGGATCGTTATCGAAGCCCGAGAAGAAGAAATCCAGTAGCGGCAGATTAGGCGTTCGTCTGGGTCAAGCGACGGGACTGTTGCGGCCAAATTCACCGACCCACAAAATGCACGGCGAATTTGCGGGACGCGCCTGTAGACGAAGTGTTTCCTTTTCGCGGCAACAAAACCACTACCTGGGCCCAGAGTGTCCCCCATTTTGTCCCGGTACACCTGGATGTAAAATTAGGAATGTCGTAGTGAATACGACCAGGGTGTAGTGGGCATGTGTTTTTGACGTTTAACGTTACCTGCCTTCGCCAATAAAATCAACATTGTGCATACAATGTTACGTTCCGCGTATGGATAAAATAATGTGCTTCCTACATTTTCACAAAACTTTCCGTTCTCATAGTTTGTAGTAATTTATAGAGACCCCATACGTACGCATTGTATGGTTACAGATGTCAAATTGCTCTTGCAAGTCACAAGAACCGAATTTCAAGACACGCCCTTTTGTTAGGGTGCTGCTCCGGCATTCGCCTGGTATTGGTGCAAGGGAGAAACTACCGATCAGAGTAGTCGGCCGCTAGAATTCTCCTCCAGACAGTGGCTCAACTCGACCTAGCTATGCAGCTAGTGTCGAAAATCCTGCCACAAGCGGGTCTCGACCTAGTAACTCCCATCAGAGGCACTATTGGGATATCATTTGATGCCCTGAGTCACTTCAGCAGGTCCATTTCTTCCTATTCCGATTCCTCAACTAATATTTTTACCACTTAATTTCAATGTTTTGTGAGCGTTGCGTAGTGAAATGTTTAAGAAATTCAAAATGTTAGATTCCGTGTACGTTCCATGACAAAAGAGCTTGCTAGTGGAAAAGTGACTTCTTTCCAGTGGTGAGCGCTGGAAATCTTAGTGTCAACATCTCCCCTGACTGGACGAGTTCCCATTTCAAGCTCTGCTTCTCGTGAATTCACTCGCGAAAAAGGACAGCGAAACGTCGTTCTCGCAGACTCCCGAGAAGCAAAACGGAGACACTCAACTTTTTTCAGCGGCTGTGAACGTAGAAAGCAATGTTGAAGAAAGCGTGCGGAATTTCGGTAAACACGGACTGAATGTCTTTTGTCAATACACTTTCATTATGATGTTAACATAGCACTTTCTTGTATGTGATGAAGTGTGGAAGCGGATGGCAGCATACAAGATTATCACTCATATTTATTTGAAAGTATGAGACTAAATTTGCATTGCCTTTGGGAGATTCGTAGCTACAATAGTATGTGCACATGGTGTGTTAGAATAGATGTATTTGCATTTATCAATATCCGAAGATATGTAATAAATAAGCAAGGAGCAATCCTATGAGGTCTGGAAAACAGTATAATAAATAACTATGAGTGAATGAATATATAGTTACATATAAATGTTAGCAATGTTACAAAAAAATAAGTAGAAGATCTTAGTAAACGTAGTTTTGACTTAATTTGCTGTACCTGCAAGAGAAACGTGCAGCCATTATTGAAGGACAGTTCAAAAAAAATTCATGTGAATATAGGAGATACGAAACACTTTTCTAAAATGTGTAAACAAGGTTTTGCACGTATGTGTTCATTCGTTAAGTGTAAAGGTGAGCCTATTATATTTCGTTAAAGCGAGTAAATGCTAATAATTTTGTTTCATTTCGTTTCTGAACGAGAATTTTCATCCTCTATCCACTTCCTTCAGCATTTTTTCTCTGTACAACTGGTTTTGCCAATTTTAAAGCTCATGTCAGTGGAAGCACGAGAGAAGATGTGAAAAATGAAACATGGTTCTATAAATATTAACAATTATACGCAACGTGCATCAATAAACTCAGAGAAAAAATTAAGCAAAAATATTACATCAAAATGAGAAATCGCTGATATCTAGAACAACAGACAAGTTTCCTTTTCTAAACACAGACCTGTTCCCAGACTCTTAACTTCAAGTCCTTCATCCAATACGGACGTCATCTATCACTGAGTTGTGAGGCGGTAATAGTCTCCAAATTTGACCTTGTCCGTCAGCCACTCATACAGCTAATGACGTAACGGTTAATTGTAGTCGTGAATCGTACAGTTTCCTCTGTAGCGTCTCGTCCCGAAGAGTAACAATCCGGATCTCCCTGTCTGTCTGTCTGTCGGTCTGTCTCTCTCTCTCTGTTTCTCTCTCTCCTCCTCTCTAATTAATTCCGCTGTAATATATAATATCTACCGAATTTGGTCAGAGTGATTATTAAAGTCTCATCCGTCACTTTATCTAGCCATTAGTCATAGTATCTTACCAAATTTAGTTTCTTCAAATTCTCTGTAAACCATATCATTTTGTTCTACGCAATATCCACAAAAGCTAATGTAAGTTGGTTAAAGTAATAATTCTCAAGCCAAATGACGTATTCCATAACCTAATACATTAAGGCGGGTGTGACGCTTCGTTACGCGTGTTAAGTTGGTAACAATTCTTTCGATTCCGAACTACGTAATAAATACAAATTATCTCTGAGTTTGCCCTACAAATAATTTTAACGTATTCTATTCCAAATTAGTTGTATGCCGAAATGTGTTTCTAACAAACTAATTTTCGAAAATGTTTTGAAGTATGCAAACTGTATCACGAATCTCAGTTGGAAAAAAACACGCGTATTATAGACAGTGAGTTCAGAGAGCCTTTATTATAAAAGAAACATAATACTTTTCAGGCAATTCGTTCCTCGAAAACCGTCCTGAATTGGAATAAGGTTTTTATTTGCTTAGAATAACTGATACTGTGGCCTCACAAAATACTGACAATTTCTCCTGTGACGCTTGTAGTTCAGTCAGATTCCCGCGTATCTTCAAGAGTGTGGGCATTTCTTAAATACTAAACATTCATAAAAAGGTATTCTCTTTCTTTCAGTTAAGTTTCGTATATTAAGTGCAAAGGAAGCCAATTTTATGAGCTTGTGTAATCAGGATAAGAAGGGGATCATTCATTTGGGATTGAATATGAAAGAATAAAAAACTTTGTGTATCACATATAGACTTCTCTGAGTATATATTCTCATTCATTCCAAGGTGACAGGTTAATATTTTTGGTTAGTTTGGTGGTGCATAGTTTTGAACGAGAGAGAAAACAATTTCCTTATATGCGCGTACACAATGAAATAAAAGTTTTGTTCCTATTCGAGAGACATACATTTTTCGGATTACATTAAAATAATATCTTATCCAAGGCAAAGAGAAAGGTTTCTGCTCAGATCTACATAACTTGGCAAAATAACTTGTTTTTATCTTTAGATCTCCTGAGCATCGCAACCTAAATATCTTCCAGAGACGACACGTGCATCAAAAGATACAACAAAACAAACCAATTAGCAGAAATGCGAATCAGCGAGCTTAACAGTTCCAGGGCTGGCTTCCCGCCGCCAGCAGCGATTTCTCAACCTTTTACTCTTAACCCACTAACACAGAACCTTCGCAGCGCCTGCATCGCCTTGCCGGCCTCTCGGGATCAATGTCGCCGGTGTTTCGCTCGCGCGGGTTGCTGGGTAATGCGAAGCGCGTCGGGAATTGGCGATTAGCGGCGGCGATGGTGTGACGGTTAGCGTACCGGACTGTTATGCTCAAGTTGGCGGGTTCAAACCCGATCGAAACCGTGGGGGAGTTTTAGGGCGACAATCCTTCGTAGGCCTTCCTTCGGAGGGGAAGTAAAGCCGGCTGTCCCATGTTAGTAGATTTACTTGCATGTAAAAGATCCTCAAGCCTAAATGACGCCTCTAAGCTAAATTCAAATCGTTTGTTTCTCGCCCAAGAAATCGCCCTTTCTCTGCTAGTTGATGAGTCTCTCCACGTAAAATAAGGCAAATAAGGGCGACCGCCGCGCGGGGCGCCGGCGCCAAGTGATGGGATGCCGCTGAGTGCCCTCGCGTGCGGGGCAACCGGCTGCGTTTCGATAATCTGCTTGTTCCAGCGGCGGCGATGATCGCAGCCCTTCGTCCGCTGCCCCATAAATATTCACGCGACGCGCCTTCCATTAGCGTCCCCTCCGGGCCTCGCCGTTTGGTTCCCATTGCTTCTCGCGCCCCTCCTTGCCCCGCGTATTAGGGCCTTTACTAGTTTTCGCGTGGGACAGCTTGGGTGATTCATATACTGGTGGGTTTTGCTTACTTGAAGGAGTGTTAGTTTAACTTGTTGAATTGAGAATAAATTGTTGTAAAGTTCAGGATCACAAACATCTATTTTCACATTTACGTATAGTACAAAACTCATTTTGTTACTTAACAAAGTTTTTGTTTCTAAAATATTTTAAACAGTAAAAAAACTATATCTTATTTTCATTTTTATTTCATTCAATTGATAAGCTCTTGAAACTTTAATTAATTTACATTATAGTATTGTATTAGACCGTTGGCTAACGTTATAATTGCTCGTGGTCTAATATTGTATTAGCCCGTGTCTTCTCACCTCCCATCTAAAACACAGGATATTGTCATGTTGTATTAATATCTAAAAGTCTTAAGTCGGTCAGATGGCCGAGATGGTTAGAGCAGTAGTGACGTAGCGGTCTCGGACCAGGAGACCGCCGATTCGAGTCCCGCCACGGGCTTGGGTGTATTTGTGTATGTCTGTGTGTGCCGTTCTTTCACCCCTATCGTCATCACCTCATTGTTCATACCCCCAGGGATAACAATCTTGGGGGATAAATATCGGGATTCAGCTGAAATGCTGATCCCCCTCCTCCAGAGAGGTTCGTGCACCTGCTAAAGCAGGAGGCATGCGCGATCCTATTTCGTCTATATGCGAAAAAATCTAAAAGTCCTACATTACACATTTTATTTTCTCAATGCACCCAAACATTTTAAACGAAACGTTTAAGCAAATTTTCCGATTCCCTATTGCTAGATGTTGGTTTAGTCCAGATTGTTAATGCAGTTTACTCTCGTACTACATAATGAAGGTTACTATCTAAGAGTTCATTCCCGACTTGCGAAGATGCATGTTCTACAGTATAAATGTGTTTCTCTGCTAGTATATGCATGGGGTAAGTTGTGGGGGAGGCCGAAACAAAGTAAACGGTGGTCGATCTGCACCGACGGGCCATATGCCAGTAAGGTCCGACAATTTTGCTACTTCTCATAGAAGTGGTGATGCTGCCACAGCAGATACTTTTTTGAATAATTTGTCTTCTTCAATATCAAGGATAAGATCTGAAGGCCTTTTTCATCGGTTTTAACGTTAATATCATCAGTATATCGAGTATATAATCTTCCAACTCTTCTTCTGCCAGCCTGTTCATCATTTATTATTTGTTTAGGGAGTGTGACGTCGTTCATTCTTACAATATGAGCATACCAATTTTGTTTCTGTTTTTCTCTTTCTAAGAGGTTATAAATATTTAATTCCTGTCGTATATCCTCATTTTTCCTTTGATCTAATAAAGTATAGTTAGCAACGTCTTCGTAGGAACTTCATTTTGCTAGTGTGAATTTTCCTTTTTGATGTTCTATGTATTTATCTTCCAATTTCGCACCCACTGGCTCGTGTTAGGACGGCAAGGGTTTTATAATATTTTAACTGTTTCTGCGCATTTTATTTTTAATGTTTGCTTATTGTTCCACATATTCTGTGGAATCTACTCAGTCTGAAATCGAGATCGCTTTCTATTAGACATGACACACTTCAGCCTAAGTAATGAAAGGTGCAAACGTGTTTGAAACTTTCAATATTTAGAACTATTTTGTACCTTTCATGTTCTGGATCTACAAGACATGGTTTAAAATGTTATAACGGATATCTTAAGATGATATTTCTCCATTCATTTATGTAATTTGTAAACCGCTAATAGTAAGTTATTTTCGTATTCTACAACAAGAAGTTGATCATCTGGAAATAGCAAAGTCTTGAAAGGCCTATTACCTATATTTATTACAGGTGGTGATGGTCTTCTTCTATAGCCATTCTTCTATAGCCGAATTTATGTATATATTAATCAATGTAGGTGATAATCTACAACCTTGTTAGACGCCTTGACTGACAACAGAAGTATTGCTGTACTTGTCAGTTATTTGTATTATAATTTTTTCAATAATTTGTATTTTTGAAATTTTCGAAAATACGGAGTTGAAAGAAAATTGCGCCTTCACATTCATTTTAAAGTAAATTCAAATGAATTGTAAATATAAATAATCTGTTGCTAAAAAACATTCAGAAGACAGAAAACGAACGGTCAATTACCACTTATAGAAAGAACAAAGAAAACATTTAGCGTATTTTGATGATATATTTATAACAATTTTTCTCGTTTCTATCTCATTTATTAAAAATGCCGTGGACACCAGTTTGAAAATAATGTTTGAATTCAGCGTTGCGGTCAACGTAATAACAACAATTAGTTTAAATTTAATATTTTTTTTCAAATAATGTATACAAATTTAGCAACCTCAAAATAACAAACCTAGGAAAATAGCGTAATAACGGCTTCACGACAAATGAAATGCGCAATGTTGCCTTTTGTCCGTATTTTTCTCCTTCGGAATCAGCCGTACACCGCCCTTAAAACCATAGGTAAATTTATTTGAACTGCAAATGGGCATAACGCTGTGGCAGCTAGTTACATAAATAAGATACGATAGCTAACTGGCAAATTATATAATAATAATAAGTAATAATAATTATAATTGTATAATAAGAATAACATTAATAATAAAAATAATTATATAAAAACTGTCTAATTCATAAAACTTTAAATTACTTTAAGAAAAGTAATATTTTGTAATGTAATTCCGCACTGAATGTTTGTTCAATTAAGACTTCACTTCACTTCACTTCAATATATCCCTCTAATCACTTCTTTCATTATTTGACTGTTCTGCAGTGCACGACACCTCACTTCACAATTTGTTACTTACGCATCGCTCTATAACCTACTTTTCTCAGTTAAGTCCCTCATTTACTTAATAATACCCTAAAATTATTTCCTAAACTGTTGAACTTTTCGAGGAAAGGGATCAAAAGTTTTTGCAGGCAATCTAGTATTCCATTCCGTTATCGTACGATTTGTGAAAGAAAATTTCCCGACATTCGTCCTCTACGTTCTTAAATTTATTTTGTGCCTGTGAATCCCCCTACTGATATATGTTGGAATACTTAGCCGCTGATTAATTTATTTCCAAGCTTTACACAAAGCGCTGTCTTGCTACTGATCGCGTGTTTTCCTGCCATCCCATCCTGCCAATTTCTTGTCCCTGATAATAAATTTAGGTGCCCTACGCCGAATCCTTTCCAAATGTTTGCGCTGCATTATATTGTGCGGATCCCAACAAATTGGGATACCTCGAAAGGACACCCCCGCAGTTCGATCGTTGAAGACGCATCCCCACGCTGGGTTTCGCAACGTAGCGCGCGCCACTAGAGGCGAAGTGGCTGGTCCGCGATCGACCTTAGGGGGCGAGGCTTGGCTTTAAGAAAGCGAAAGTGCGGCGCGGGCAGTGGCCCCTCACATGCGAGCTCTGCAGCCTTCGCGCTCAGGGGCCGGTGAAACCGCGGAAACTAGAGATCGCAGCGCGCGTGTGTGTGTGGCTGTGGGACCTTGACATCCCCGGAATTTGCGGTAGTTCCCGTTAAGTCGCTACGCTGCCGAAAGGAATTTTTAGTTTCGTCGCCACGTTCGGTTTTGGAGATGGGTTTTTAATGGGATGAAACGTTTGGTTTTGGAGTACGAGCCGAGATCGTGAAACTAATGCTGCAGTGCGGCGAGGATGTAATTATCATAATGGAGGCTGGTTCTCATCCGGTTGCGGGAACAACCTTGGTGCTGGCAGTTATGAATCGTAGATTGTGAGTGCTGGAGTGAATCATGTAAGAAAACTGAGAGATTCGCTAGGCAATCCTTATCTCGATTTAAAATGATGCAAACTAGTCACTGCATGAGAATAAATCAAGAATTATATTAGTGAAGGGGCCGAGTACCACTTGTATATTGGGTAATAAATAGAATAATATTAGAATAGAACCACGTGAAATTTGTGGGGGAATATTACTCTATTTACTAGTGTTCTAGGCCTTGAACGCACAGTACTCGAGAAAGTACTTGAATGATTTCAGTAAAAAACTTGTTTCATTTTATTGCAGCGTAATTCTCTTATACAAGATCATTCTACTGCAAGTATACTCAAAGCGACTTGCAAAACGTTTTTCATTGCTGACACGTTTAAACATTAATTTTAAATTTTTGAACACGTTGAGAAAAAGGTCCCAAGGCTTTCTCGGGGAACTTATTTCAGTCTGTTATTGTACTATTTGTAAAGGAAAACTTTTCAACGTCTGTTAACTGTGGCCTGAACTGAATTTTTATGCTTGTAATCCTCCGCACTTAAGTACGCAGGTCTACCGAGTCGGATGTAGCCATCTTTCCAAGCTGGATAACCGGAATACGCTTTGTAAAGAGCACAGAGTCTTGCCGTAACCCTCCTGATTTCTATAGACCCCCATTCTACTTTCTTCCTATTGCTTCGGTGAGTAAGTTTACAAGCTCTTATCTGTATTCTATTAAAATTTTTCTTTTGTAAATTTCTGCAAGGGTCCTAACAAACCGCGCCGTTTTCCATTAATGGACGAACTAAAGATAGGTAAGCTAATTCTCTCGCTTTCGCAGTACTCTTTTTAAGTATCCTTGTAGCAAAGTGCAACGACCTCTAGGCTTTCCCTACGACAAAGTTTAAAAGTCTTGTAGAATTATACTATACAGAAGCCGTAATACGTGGTCAGACCGTAAGTCTTGATATATGTTCCTCTATTTATATCAATGCGCAGAATTCGAATTCAAGCTAGAATTGCGCTACCGCCTTACAGATTTTTAATCACACACAAAAAAAACACTGTGAAATTTACAATTTACAATGGCGGTGAAGGTCACAATTTAAGCTTCAGATTCGGAGTCACCGCGTCGAAATACATAGAGAAACATGAGTCAAGTCTTTGCGTGTTACAACTTTTTTTTGTGTGCCTGTGTAACCAGATCATGGGAATTGCGAAACCACACGCAGGTGGAAACGCTAAGATCAACATTTTCCCGGCAGCGAACTCGCAGCTGTCGAACTTAATTCTTGGCAGCTGTGGTGTAAATCTGACCGGAAACCTTCCACCTCTGGATAGCGGGTTCAAATCCCGGTCGACCAATATAGAGTGTGTGGTAGACCAAGGGGTTTCGCGGCAGATTTCACCCCGTTTCCCCTCCATCGCGTTCCATAATGTATCACCATCTTCATCAACTTTATATTTTCTAGCCATCAGTAAGTCATCTTAGGTTTGGCCGACATGGGCAGGTCCTGGGGATTATAATAAAGGCTAATAAATGCTCGTCTTCTAATGCCATACGTTTAACGGGATGTTGAAAACGTAGTTCAGAGATCAGGTATGTTGCTCTCCTTGGTAATTATGAAGAGAATGATGTGATTATGTACACCGAAATTTTTGAAGTTATCTTACATTAGGAAAATCGTTCAACAAGTATCCAACACCTCGCAGTAGTCGCAAACTGCAGTTCCGTCTTACGTCCAAACAGACACTTTTCGTCAGATTTCGGCAGCACGGGTTGGCAAACCTTCTGTGCGTCCCCGGCTGTTTCGTGGATGATTACGGCCGCGAGCGCAACGCAACGCGCTCTTTAACGAACGAAAGCGAGGGCGCGCTTGCGCAACGCATGGCAAATACGCATTTAAGTGGCGGTGAGGCACCTCGTACGTTCTTATTCCGGTCACGCTCCGACCCTCCCCTCCCCACCCTCTCCCTCCCCTCTCCCTCTCCACCACACCCCGGCCCCTTCTGTCGCCCCGCGCACCAACGCCCCGCCATGGCCCGCTCTCGGCGTTTCGTCCCGCCCGCCCCGCCCCGCCCCGCCTCACGCGGTCCACGCGTGAGCAAACGATTACGCGGCTGCCACGCGCCCCGCAGGAAACGGAAGTACTGTGCGTTCTACCCAGGAAGAGGTTTTGTTGATTCTCAGACCTGGTACTCCGCGAATGATACGTGCGCTTACGTTGCCTATGCATCATCATCTCATCGCCCACAGGTTCTCCAAGTGAAAAATTGATAGAATCCATTTGATTTCCATCCTCTGGTTAATGCTTTGATGCGTGAAATATACACATAAAGTATAGTTTTAATATCTTCCTTGAAAATTATTTGTTTTTACTTTTGTATGGTTTGAAACATAGGTCTATTACGCGGTTTTTTCTATTACTTCAGGTTTGAAAAATATCGTTATTTTCATTAGTTCATATATTCATTAGTAAATTAATAGTATAAACGCAGATAAGAACAATGAAATATACACAGTACATTACGCACAATGAAAAATAAATTTCCTTCCTGGTAAACCTGACGCATTATTAAAAGTTCGTGATTATTCCATGTATATTATAAAAAAGACCGACCTCGTATCAAACGGTATCCCACACGTATCCATCCGCTTGCCACAAACTACATAATTGTCAAGATTCGAATCGAGTTCCAATTGAAACTGACTAATGGAAATTTGAGCTGATTCATTTATTTTGTATAATAATCCTTCTATGTTCTGTAATTCACCTTTGGATCTTGGAGTTGTAATTACAGAGGAGTGTAAGAGCTCTCTTTCCTCTCTCTAGAATATTCACGAGATCCTGCCATCAACGATCGGGAAGAGAATGTCTGAATATCCGGGCCACAAGAATCGTGATAAAGAGCCTAACTTGGTATAAATCGAAAATAAGTAAATGACTTTTTCAAAACATACCTGTTTGTATTAGTTTATTATAATAGTTAATAACATTTGTAAACGAAATATATTCACAAAGTAATAAAACACGAAGAAAACTTTTCATTTAAGGGTCTTATACCGATCAATTTTACAATTGACTTCCTTCTTCATATACATCCCGCTAATTACAATTCCGAGATGAAAACGTCTAACAAGCCATTAACGAAGGAAATGCCAATCCATAATCACACGTTTAAAGACAACTTGATGTCCTTGACGAAAGCTTTCGTGACCACGAAAGGAAGCGTTTGTCTTCCCAGAACTCTCATCTTCTCATTACTCTCAGAAGAATAAGCAGCTTTTTACGGGCTGTTTTGAGACTTTCTACGTGGAAGTGTGCCGCCGTCGCCGGTAGCCTGCCTGCGAGGGGGGGGGGGGTCGCGATGCGCTTCTCTCGACATGGCAATGAAGTTCCTCCGGATGCGGGCACTGTTGGGAATTAAGACTGTTGAACTCAGGATGAAACGATGTTTACATTACGAGGAGTTCCATTGAGATTGTTTCTTCAGTTTTAAAGGTATAGACACTTTTCTTTAAAACACACGTTCCGCAAAAAAGCATGTTCCAGGACAGAAGAGAAAGTAATTGTAACAGGATCTATTTTAGCGTATTATAAATAATTTGCAATTAAGGGTGCAAACGTGGTAGAAGAATGCTTTAAAATTACATTTATTAATTACAATTACATTAAACACTTCTGAACAATAAGATAGTTAAAAAAATAATGCATAAGTTCACCGCGTAATAGTACACATGACTCCACCTCACTTCACCTTACTCCTCTAAACTGAGCTGTTTTTCCTTTCTAACAAAGGATGTCGCCATGTTCCTTGAGTACTCCACGTTTGGTATACACTTATTCAGTTTAAGTTATGTATGTTCGAGTCGACACGTGCGTGGTTGGTTTAATAGTTATGAATTTTTCTGATATTTTACTCTTTGAAAACCACGTGTACGAGTTGGGACCAGTAATGGTATGTAATGGTATTTTGTAATGGATTACCATTTACAAGTAAGGAGCATGGAGTTGCAAAAATAAGTGAATTGTAAAACTGATTTGCTTGTATATATAATTTTACTTTTGAAAAACAATTGAAAATATCTTTCCAACTTTAAGAGATTGCTAATTCTTGATAATTTGTCACGAACAAATCTTTATTTTTCGGTTTTCAGTTACGTAACGCAATCTAAATTATGCATTCATTGCAATGTTTGCAGTTCAGTACTACTTGCAGAGACCGACATCTAGGCAGAGTCAGGTAATGAAAAGTTTCCGTCTCGTTTTCCACCACTAAAGAACACTCGTTTTACCCTACAAGTTGTATGTATACGAAAAAGACTTTGACTACTTTTAATGCATTTCTATGTGAATGTCTGACCAATATTTCCCTTATTGTTGAAATGTCTAATGAACTCAGTCTTCAGAAATTGTTTAAAAACGTCTATGTGCTCACAAATAAAACGTTTATTTAAAAAAATAATGAATGCTGAAACAATTAGTCTTGGGTACCAAAACAATGCTGAGACTAATTATGCATATTCCCGTTAGCTTACTAAGTTAATGATTACAACATCAAATGTTATTGTTCTTACAATCACTACTACGCAATGTATTGCATCTACTTGGAAAACACTATTCGAATCGACATTTCTCCCATTGCGCTTAAATACAATAGGAGAAATTAGTAGAATTGTTTTTCGCAGTAGTGTTGGGCAGAATACTACTGACTTCCAGGTTAAGGAAGAATAAAACAAATATTCTGGTAAAATTACAAAATTCTTGAATCGTTTGATTTCTTACCAACGAAATATAAGAAACCTGAACCCGAAAGAGCTTTCAGGACTGCACATCCATTCGCTCGCACTTTAATTGCGTGTGAGGTCAAGAGCACGCGTTTCGTCGCGTTGCGTCGCGTTGCGTGGCGTGACGTAGCATAGCGTGCCGTGGAGTGGCGTGCGCGCTTAAAGTGGAGCTCGCGCGCCAGCTGGCGGCCCGCCCACGCCCTTCCGTGGGGCGCGGGGGCGTGGCGCCTCGCTCGCAGAGGACGGCGGCGTGGCACGCGAGCCCAGCCCCGCCCGCCACCCGCTCCGCTCCAACCAAACCGCTGCACTCACAACAGAACCGCTCCGCTCTCTACAGAACCGCTTCGCATTCAACCGAACCGCTCCGCTCTCAACAGATCCTGCCCACTCTCTACAGAACCGGTTCGCTCTCAACAGATCCAGTTTTCTCCTATCATAACCAGTTCAGTCTTCATAGAATCGCTCCGCGCGCAACTGAACCGCTGGGCTTTCAACAATAACCTCCCTCGCTCTCCAAATAAACCGCCTGACTCTCTAAATACACCGCGTGACTCTCTAAATACACCGCGTGACTCTCTAAATACACCGCGTGACTCTCTAAATAAACCGCGTGACTCTCTAGTTAAACCGCGTGACTCTCTAGTTAAACCGCGTGACTCTCTAGTTAAACCGCGTGACTCTTTAAATAAACCGCATGACTCTAAGTAAACCGCCTGGTTCTAAATATCCCGCATCGCTCTCTAAACAAACCGCCTGGTTTTAAATAACCCGCATCGCTCTCTAAACAAACCGCCTGGCTCTAAACAAAGAGCTTCCACTCCATAGAAACAGCCTCGCGCTCAACAGAACCGCGTGGTCTCAACAGAACCTCTCCGTACTCAACAGCACCACCTCGCTCGTAACAAAACCGCCCCGTTCCCAAAAGAGCCCCTCTGCTGTCAACAAAAACCGTTTCCGCTCGTAATCGAGCCGGCGCGCTTTCAATCTTACGGTTCGGCTCTCAACCGCCCCCACGCTAAATTCAATCACATCGCACCCCACTGCCTCGCTCTCCATTCTGCGCTGTCCTTGTTCGCCCTCCATCCTCCTAGTTCTTCCTCCCCCTTCTCAACCTGCCCCTTCCCTTCCCGTGCTGCCTACATCCCCGTCAATCGTCGACGCAGCATTGTCCTCGAGGCCCAGCACTCCTCCCGCTCGTACAATACGAGTGGATCTTCCTGCCCCAATATTTGCGTGTTTATGCATAGACAGCCTTCACCATCCCTAATGCATTTCCGATTGCCTCGATGCACATCGATCCGTCCCCTTTTGACCTCCGTTATTGTTCTTTCCGCTTGGATCCTCCCAATCTTATTTTTCTCCGCCTCACTGCTCTCCTCTCCATTAGATTTCTCCTCGTCCTTTATTCGTTTTGACAATCTTCGCGATGACGTGAACTTCAGTCTCTCTTGTTCGATTCTGTGTCCATCCGTCCCGCACCTAATTTTCCTTTCCGAATTTTCCCCCCGTGAGCAGATACCTCTGTCTTTCCACTTGATGTCCCGCAATTCCTCCACTAGCGGTCCACTTTTTCCGACCCAAATTATCTCTGAAAGAAAAAGCATCCTCCGTTTTTAAGCGATTTTCACGCGTCAGATATTTCGACCCGGGGAAAACATATTCATAGCGGCATCTGCCGATGACACCACAATTCTTGACTGACACAGTGACTCTTGAAACATCTTCCATCGTGAATAGACATTTACAATCTATTTACAGATGACAGAAACGCTGCATCTTCAAGGGTGATGACGATCCACCTCCCCTTCACTTTGTAAAGTGAAACATGACCTGATACAAAGTAGTTTATTAACCACTTTTTCAATGACTCAGCAGAAACCGTCCACTTCAACTGACGCTTTAAATGAGATCGCATCAAGGAAAAAGAAAATATCGGGCTTAGGGCTTTAACAAGTGGAGCTACATAATGGCACAGACTCTCTCGCAGTAGTTAGTTTCCTAATATCTTTAGTCCTGGCTAGCTTTTTGATTTTGCTCACTGTTTTCTCAGCTGTCACATATCGGAACCTAAAAAGCATTTTTTTACATATCTCTGTTTTTCGGTCTCCAAATATAATAGAAGAAAAAACAGGCTCTAAATGCAAATTACAATTTAAAAATTTGTGTCCCTTATTGTGTCGTGTTATTCGGTGCATTTATTTAGTAGTATCCTTGCAAAATGTTTATAGTAAAAACCAAGGAGGTCAAATAACTTCAAACCTTTGCAATTTACGATTGATTAAGATTTCACTATGAAAATCGGTGTATTTCACTCTACAACGACATGAAATTTGAAGAAAAAATGGATCCATTTTTGAAATAGTTTTGAAAATGACCCAGGTGCGTCATCTAAAGTACCCTAAAATTACAGTATTTATTTTCAAGCTCGCAGGGCCAGATTGTCTTCGGGATATTCAATTTGGCTAAATTCTCGGAATAGTTTAGGCGATAGTATTGTTCACGATGCCTACATAGGCAGATGGATGGACGGACGGACGGACGGACGGACGGACAGACATTTTGAAATAAACAACGTTTTTTACGGTGTCCAGGGACCTCAAAGCGTATTTTCGTTGAAATCTCAAAATAGATTTTCTGCATATATTACATTACTTTCTTCATACCACACTAATTACCCGGTATATCTGTGCGTATATGAGAACGTAAAAATGAAACATCCCACTAGGCATTAATTATTTTTAGCTACAATATTAAAAGCAATTAACTTTGCACCAACCATTTCTGAATTAATGTTGCAATTTTCTTATTAATTTCGAAAATACATATAAATATACGGAATACTAAGCTGCCTCTGGCTATGTGAGAGATGTTAATGTTATCCTGAGATACCTAGAAGCACTGGGATAACACAAAAACAATGAAACAGTTTTAATGTTGATTCAAAAGTGCAAATATGTGACCGTGTTAATCCGCAATTTCTCATACATGGTGTTACGACTGTTTTGACATAAAAAAATACATTCAAGACAGGTCTTATTTATGAAATCAGAAGATTCGCACCAATTTATTGCATCTACGCATGCGCACATGATCGATAATGCTAACGCTAAAGCTTGCGCAAACTCCCTAAAAACCTACAAGGTCATCTGTTTTGTTTATTGAGTCGGAATGGCGCTAAAGGCTGAACCAACCATTTGATCCCATCTTTACTTTCCCGGATACTGTTGTGCTCTCCCCACTGTAGTCATCCAACCGTGCCCCGCTTCTCCGTGATCGGGCCGTGCCCCTCCCTACCCCGCCTCGTCCCGCCTCGTCCCGCCTCTCCCC